>JAJJMC010015296.1:4450447-4461618 GCA_023531435.1 Papaver californicum
CTTCTTCTTCTTCTTCTTCTTCTTCTTCTTCTTCTTCTTCTTCTTCTTCTTCTTCTTCCAATGAATTCGGTTCTCAGAAGCTCCCATATATTCTACAAATTCCCGATCATTGACCATAATTTGTAGAATTTCAACTTCAGTTAAATTTGGAGGGAATTTGGGAAGAGGTTCTGAAGGCGGAGTAGCCTTCACCTTTCCACTCCTTGATACTTTCGACATCCTAACAAGAGAACATTTAACACAAAAAATTAATCACAAAACCTTACAACTAAAATAGTATATATAAAGTTTTAGTATCCAATGAATGCAACCTTAATCAGTAGATAAAATTATGAAATAACCACCAATTACTCATAATCGGTAGGTCGGGTTCTTCATATTCTTCTGATTAATGACAATCAATAGTTTGGGTATACAAACTAAATACTGATTAAAAATCCATTTTGTACAGAACACCGGGTGTTGAATGTACCATATTCGGTAATTAACAATCGTGTATTATCTACCGATTAGAGTGTAACCTTAAAACTGGTTTATCTAAGAACACAATACATAATCGGTAGATAAACTTATTTAATATCTACCGATTGTTTCAAATAAATATCCAGAAATAAATTACAGGTCATAATCGTTAGATAAAAAGAAAGTCGATCTACCGATTATGGATGATGTTCTTCAGAAATAAAGAACACGATGCATAATAGGTAGATTCAATCCACTAGATATCTACCGATTATGCGTCGTTTCAGAAAACCCTAGAGTTTTTTTTCATGATTTTTTCAAAGTAATCACTAAAAACACAAAAATTTGATGAAACTTACCTTTTTTGAGCAATTTGTAATTGATGGAGGGTCATATCGTCGGAATTTGTTGATGATTCGATTTTAATGATTTCGGGTTCTTCGCTCACCATCTTTTTCTTTCCCTTCTTTGATCGTGTAGCATAAATTTTTGGAGCCATTTTTGATGGAGAAGGAGAAGAAACGGAGAAAACAAAAGGGAGTAGGAGAATCGGTAGAGGAGGAGAAGAAGAAGAGGTAGAGAAGAAAATGAGAAGAGGTAGAGAAGAAATTGAGAATAGGAAGAGGTTAGTTAGGTTTTATATTAATGAGAAGGGTTTCTTACCACTATTAGGACATCCCATAACAACTGGGATTGGATGAACAAAAATAAGTAGCCCTAAAATATTTCTTATCGTCCCCTAAAAATGCAAGGTTTATAATGTCGATAAAATTAATTTTGTTTTGATACTAAATTTTCGTTTTATATTTCACTAGCATTCTGCAGCAGCAACTACAGCCTCAGGTACGACACCTTTTAGTAATCACAAGAACCGCATATGTTTTTTTATACTGAAACATGTTAGGGATTTGCTTGCATCGCATATGTTGTTTTATTTTTTCAAATATGATTTCCCTCTTTTGTTATTTTTCTGAATACCATTTAAGTATTGAATGCAACTTTGTCTAACTTCTCATAACAAGGGATTCTTCTATTTGAATTTGGCGCCGAGAAAGGGTTATTATACAATCTCTTATGTGAGAGAATAAAATCCAAGCAACACGTGCCTAAAAACTATTGGAGAAGGAGCGAGTTACAATGAGACGAGAAACACTGAAACATAGCATTTTAAAGCATTAAATTGACAGCTGCAAAGTTGATAAGATTTGAACCTGACAACATTAATGCATGATCAACACGTGGGTTGCGGGAAAGTAAGGCACACTTCTCAAAACAGATAGCCTTGCTGCCTGACTGACACGTGGGTTGCAGGAAAGTAAGGCACACTGCTCAAAACAGATAGCCTTGCTGCCTGACCGACACCAGGTTGCAGGAAAGTCTGACACAATAAAGAAGTAATGATGAGCGTTGATGCATGAGGGACACATATCAACTTCACAAGCAGCGGAACAAAAAGAACTAAAGCATGACGATTCACTTTTAAGAGCTACGTGTCAGACATGCTATGATTCAAATAAGACCGCAACATTCATCCCAATCCAAAAACAATAACTTAAATACAAGACCGTAGAAGAGCTGCGGGATAACCAGTGAGAAATTACCAAAAACAAGCAGTACGCATGCTAAGACTTGCGGGAATCATGATCAAGTCTTGCGCAAATTACAAATAAGATTTGCGAGATTGTATTTCCCACCCGGAATGGATAAGAATAAATAGGTGGAAAGGTAAATTGGTGGGATCCATGAAATTGTCTATAAATACCAAACTCATAAACAGGAAAAGGGACTGGAAATTCTGAAGAAAAAATGAACTGAAGGCATTGAATCATAGGCAAGAGTTTAGGTATGAGACTTTGTGTAAAATTAGTTTGATTGATACTTGATTAATATGATCATGATTCATAGTATGCTTTTTTTCTGTAATGTTTAAGGATGAATAATAAAAATATAAATTTTTTACCCGTGGATGTAGACAATTAGTTTGTTGAACCACGTTAAATGTTTGAGTTAATTATTTTCTAGTTTTGATTGATTTCCGACTTTTAAAAGTTAGTATAGGATGATTTTATGATATGGAATCAAACTGTTGTATGATTCAGATTATATTTGTTGTGATCCAAAGATGCCAGATTTTTGTAATCATACCTTAAACTGATTTGGTTGTTTTAAATATTGTTGTTGCAGAGAAGTAAATATACTCAAGAACGACATTTTTCGTGTTCTTTGGAAGGCTTTGTGGTGGATTGATGCAATGGTCGGCCCTATTTCAGTGTGGAGTATGTTATACACTTCCCTTTTGTTGCGTGTGCATTATTAATTCACATACAACGGCTGAATATTATAAAAATATGACTCGATACAGTTTAAGGTATTTGGATGTGGCTGCATCGTTATTCTTATGGACATAAACCTTCAAGGAATCCTCGATTGAGAAGATAAATGTTGAGTTTCATCTGTGATTATTTTAATTGAAAATAATTTTTTATTAGATGGGAAATTATTATTAACTGAAAGATTTAGTAGTTAAAAATCGTGGATCCTTTTCCTTCGATCAAATTGAAGTCTATCCAAGATAACTATGTGATGCATTCATTGGTGCGTTATATCAATTGTAGAAACCTGACTTGTTAATAAGAAGTTAGGCAATTTAGAAAAAAGGGGATGTAAAGACTGCTGCTGCAAAGTGAATGCTGATGACTCCAGGCTTAAAATAAACTTGGAGAATGCAGAGATTTCTGCAGATAATCTTTCTTCTGAAGAAAGCGAGAGAGCAGTTGCAGCGGCAAAAGAAACAATAAACTCATCATTAGCATTGATACATAGTGAGTTAAAGGAACTAAGTTTAATTTTTTCTGTCTGAAATTATGGATGAAACTCTCTTGGTAGTTTTTATGATTTTGATAAATGAAGCCTAGATTCTTCCTCCTCACCCCTTCTGCGACTAAATGGCAAATGGATACAAAAATCTAGTGTCATCTAAGATCTAATCAGTAATCCTATTTATTAATGTTGTTTCTAGGAAACATCCGGCATACTAAATATTCTTTAGCGTATCCCTTAAGGATCAGAATGGGTAAGTATACTCCAGGTGGCTCTGTCCATTGTGTGTTTATAAATCAGAGATTTCTTTAACCTTAACAATTTCTTATGTTTAGTATATTTCCTTTGTTGCAGTTCAAACAATCTTAACACAATAATCATTTCTTCTGTAACAATGGGTAAAAATGATGTGGAGAGACCTGAAAAATTCAGTGGCAAAGATTTCAAAAGATGGCAATCCAAAATGTTGTTCTTTCTGAGTTTTCATATGTTGGATGAGTTAGTTTTGAATTGATGAGACTCTTAATGATGCGGGAAATGAAAGAGAGTTGGAAATTTGGGGTAGACAGAACTATATGGCTAAAAATCATATTCTGAACTATTTATAAGATGCTCTGTATGATTTCTATAATACAAAAGAAAACTTTTCTGCATTTGATTTATGGGATGCTTTAGAAGCAAAATATGAAGCGGAAACTGCTGGAAGTAAGAAGTTTTTGGTAGCTAGGTTCTTGGAATACAAAATGACAAATGAAAAATCTGTGGATGACCAATTCCTTGAACTTCAGCGCATTATCAATGAAATTATTGCTGAAGGTATGGTAATAGATGAAACGTTTCAGGTGTCTGCTGAGATTGAGACATGAAACTGGTGAAGTCAGTATGGTTCAAGTGGAAGAAATACTGTGCTCCAAAGACAAGAACGTATCTTCCGCAAGGGACATGTCCAACAAGGCTCATGTGATTGAACACAAGTCTTCCAATACTGAAAAGGGCGACAACAGCAAACGCAAGCCTGGTCCGCATAAGAAAGGTACATTTCCGAAACCCAAATCTGGCATTGGTAAAATTAAAGGTGCGTGTTATGTTTTCGGAATTCCTGGCCATATGGCAATGCATTATAGAAAACTTAATGACTTTAATAACAAGAAAAACAATGCTAATTTGGTTGAAAACAACAAGAACGATTTTTCTGGCACGGTGTGTGAAGTTAATTTGGTAACCAATGTGAGAGACTGGTGGGTAGACTTTGGTGCTACCAAGCATGTTTGTTGAAACAGAGATATGTTCACCTCCTATAAGAAGGTAGGGGAAGGGGAGAAACTCTACATGGGTAACTCGTCCGCAGCACAAGTTGCGGGAAAAGAAAAGTTGGGCTAAAGCTCACTTCTGGCAAAACTCTCACATTGAATGAAGTTCTTCATGTTCCGGACATCTGCAAAAATCTTGTATCTTGTGGTGTATTAGATGATAAGGGTTTTAAACTAGTTTTTGATTCGGAAAATTTATTGTCACTTAGGGTAAGGATTATGTAGGAAAGGGTTATAAGACTGAGGGTCTATACAAATTTAATATAACCTCTGTTGAAATGAATAAAGTTGATTCTTCTGCTTATGTTTGTGTGTCATTGAATGTTTGGCATGATAGATTTGGACATGTAAACTATAAGTCAATGAATAAACTGGCTAGCATAGGCTGCGTACCCAAATTTAGTTTGGAAAATGAGCATAAATGTGAAATATGCGTAGTTACAAAATATGCTAAAAAATCTTATAGGAAAAATATTCAGAGAAATTCTAAACCCTTAGAATTAATTCACTCAGACCTAGTTGACATGAAATGAGTTCAAACTATAGGTGGTAATAAATGGTTTGTCACGTTTATAGATTATTGTATGAGGTACTGTCACATATATTTACTTATAGGTAAGGATGATGCTTTAGAAGCCTTTAAGATATATAAACTAGAAGTTGAAAACCAAATGAGTGCTACCATTAAAACTGTTAGGTCTGACCGTGGTGGTGAGTATGTAATCCCTATAAGAGATTTTTGCATAGAACACAACATTATACACGAAGTAACCCCACCTTATTCACCACATTATTTCATTATTTTATACCTCTCATATATGATAAATGACCTACTATATTCTTTAAGTTGTTGATTTGAAAATTTAGTTTATAAATTTTTGCCAAATAATTATGTATGCTTATCAAGTTTTTAGCTTTTATGTTTAGCAAAATTGAATTTTCGAACTTGATATTAACTCGTTTGCACATGAACTTTTAAAACCTGTTGTAAGTATAATATTTTCTTTATATCAGATTGCATTATATATTTATTACGGATAATAAAACCATTTAAATCACATAAATTATTATCTGAACTCTTTTAGAATATTGGCAAAGAAATTCCTACAACAACATAAGACTGAGCAAAGAAGAAATCACAACATCTCAAAAGGGATCACATAAATGGAAACAGTAACACATAGAACCATGCAAGATCAAGATGTCAATACAGAAAATCAGGGGAGTCAGACAATAGAGGTTTCTCAAGAAAGGGAAATGATGGGAGAATCACAAGGGCAACAACCCATGAATGATCAAGTAAACAACTCTGAAAATCAAACAACTAGTAATTCATCTGAAGAAACTTCTCAAAATAGCGTTGACCACATTCAACAATTAATGAACGAAATGGAGAAGATGCGCAAGGTACAACAGACTTGTGCGGAACGAACTGCACTTTTGACCCAAGAAAACCAAATGCTCAAAGAAAAAGCCCAGCATGGTGCAGAACCATCTACAACTAGAATACAGGGGCAAGAAGTAAGCTCCAACAGACCCACAAGAAGACAAGCAAAAAAGTTAATAAAGATCAGAGAGTGATGCTTGTGGAACCCGAACGTTAGCAGAATGAACCAGACGGATTGAATTTTGATGATTCATAAATGCAAAATAACAAATGGCGAAAATATTGTGAGGACATGGAGCAAATGCGAGAAGAAATTAAAATTTTGAAGAATAAAGAGAGTGGGCGATTAGAAGAAGTATTAAAAAAAGCTAGAAGAACGCCGTTGGCGCCACACCTAGCGTATGCACCAATACCACATAACTGTAGTATTCCCATCTTTGAATGCTACGATGGGACTAAAGATCCAACAACTCACTTGAAGTATTACAATCGCATCATGACCAGGTGGGAACAAGATGATGTTGTTATGTGCAAGTATTTTCCCTCAAGCTTGAAATGGATAGGTCTAGCATGGTATGATAACCTTTCAGAAGGGTCGGTGCATTCTTACACCCAATTGACCCGCAAGTTCCTAGAAACATATATGTACAATAAGACCGCATAGGAAAGCATGGACAAATTATATTCCCTTGCATCTTGGACAGATGAGTCTATCCGGGATTATACGGATCGATGGCAGACGATCTGTCAATCAGTAGGGGATGTAATTCAAGAAGTTGCTATCAACTGTTATAAATGGGGGATAGCCAACCGAGAAAGCCAACTTTTTGTTGATATCCATGATAAAACCCGAAAAACAAAGGATATCTCAGAAATATTATTGAAAAATGTGCAAGATTGCAGGACATACAAAAGTAACATCCCAGAATACTGTCTCAGCATCAGGGGAATGCCAACAGGGCAAATTTTGTAGAACCGTCAACCAGTTCCGGAAAGAGGGGTGCGGGAGAAACTCCTGACGTTGAATCAAAGCGAGCAAAGTATGAAGATAGAAGAAAATGTATACGCCTTTGAGGAGATAATTTTCACTAAATTCAACACTTCTTATTCAGAAATCCTAAATGCAATAAAGAACAATGATGAGACTCTGAATGATGCGGGAAATGAAAGAGAGTTGGAAAGTTGGGGTTGACAGAACTATATGGCTAAAAATCACATTCTCAACTGTTTATAAGATGCTCTGTATGATTTCTGTAATGCAAAAGAAAACTTTTCTGCATTTGATTTATGGGATGCTTTAGAAGCAAAATATGAAGCGGAAACTGCTAGAAGTAAGAAGTTTTTGGTAGCTAGCACTACAAAAAAAATGGGTTTAAGAGACTACTCATTTTAAGTCGCTTAAAGCCCCTTTTAAGTCGCTATAACCATTATAGCGACTAGAAGTGGCACTCGCTCCGTTGGTTGCCCAAAGCCATGTATGTCAAAGCCTTGAGCGACCATGCAATCGCTCTAGTATAAACCAACTAACCTAAAGCGAGTACTTTTCTCATTGCTTAACATTTAGACCAACTAACATGGAGCAAGTAAAATTGTGATCGCTTAACATCTAGACCAACCAATATAGCAAGTTAAATATCAATCGCTTCAGATATACCAATCATTCTAAAGCAAGTAAACTACTAAGTTGATAGATACATGGAGCAACTCTTTGTGAAATTGCTTGGTTAAAGTTTTAAGCGATCAAATGATTTTGCTCGCTAAAAGTGATTTCTGATTTTGATTGGCCTGAAGTTGGTTGCTCAAGCTTTTGAGGTACAAAACTTTTTACTCTCTAGAAGCAACTTGTGACTTAGGAGCTATTAAACTACCTAGTTGGAAGATACATGGAACAACTTAACCTAATTTTACTTGGTTAAAATTTTAAGCGATCAAATGATTTTGCTTGCTACAAGCGATTTTTACTTTTGATTGTCCTGAAGTTGGTTGCTTAAACTTTTAAGGTATCAAAGTTTTTACTCAAGTTGATTGTTTAAATTTTTAAGCTTCCAAATTATTTTAGAATTCAGATTTTAATTGGCTTAAAGTTGGTTGCTGGAGTATTTAAGCTACTCACTTTTTTGCTCATTTGATTTAAATAATCCGAAAATATAATTATAATTAAAAAAAATTTTAACTAAGATTATATAATTAAAATGAAAACAAATGATATAGTAAGCCAAGTGGATGAACAATCACTGCATGTATACAACCTATAAATTCGTCTCTCTAGCAGCAACAAATAAGGAATAATTTCTATAGAACAGTTTACAGATATATCTGATTTCAAAACTTTGGTCCATTACTCCAAAGGAAATTGGACTATCAACCCAAGGAACATTTACCGGTGGACATGTTCTTTTTCCTCATTAATAACAGCTTCTTCAAGATAACCTTTTCACCTAGCCGTTCCTTTATCAGTTGATGGGTATCAGGGGAATCAGGTTCTACCTGACTGGAGATTCGTTGTAGTTGTTGTTGCTGCTGCTGTTGGTGTGGATGTGGTGGAATTTAGGTGGTGTGACAGAATGATGCTAATCTCTGTGAACTATGGTCGGGTTCTTGGGTCTTCATCCCAGCAATACTTGATGAGCGAGACGAACTACTTAGGGAGATTCTCTCTGTTTGGCCTCACATTCTGCAATCTGAAAAGCAAACCGAATTATAAATGAACTATTAAGCTTTGCAAAAAGTAGTTTTATAAGAAGTAAAAGTGCAAGATAGCCGCAAAAATGCATCCGAGTTGTTTTTCCAACTTGTTTAAAACAATAAACTAATTTTTTGGCAAATGCCTCATGAAAGAGCAAGAATTAATAAGGCAAATGTGAAGGAAATGGTATTGGCTGGTCTCATAGTAAAATCTGATACAGAAATGAAGATCAAAAGAAGGGTCACAAAGAAAAAGCATATAAAATATTATCTGGTCTAATGAAGTTCTTTTGGAACAAATCAAGTGAAAAGATGTCAGACATCTACAAGAGCTACAAATGAAGCCATCATCATTGCAAAGACTTCTCCTGCGTCAAATGTAGGAGCACCCCATTGAAACGGATATGGAACTCTTATCCTGAGCATAAAGATGAACATGATTAGGATTAGTATAACACTATAATAATGACCTCCCAACAAAGAAAACCAAATCAAAAGCAGTCCACATTAATCCCAATAACCTAATTTGATGAAATTCTAAAAGCCTTAACATGAAGCAGCGCCTACAAGTCCACCACGATCTGTACGACAACTAAATTGGGTTTTCAGAGGTGAATTCTTATAGGCACCACCAACGGTTAAGAGGTGAGCATAAATCCATATGATAGCCACCGAAAATAAAATAACAAACCGGTCAAACACATCTTTCGCGTGTATTAGATGGGGTAAATACTGTTACAAACATTAGCAGTAAATTCCATTTTAGATCCTGATAGAAAACGATAACTTCAGTTTCACAATCAGAAAACAAACAGACACATTAGAAAGTACCTGTGAGAATATTATTAACAATATTAGCTGAGGTAGTCCGATTTTTATACATTCGCAACCTAGATACCCAGAGAAAGAAGCTTGTCAGAAAAGATGAAATTTATTTCAAAGCTATAGTTCTCAACTGCACCACAGTTGAGCAATGACACTTCAACAAACAAGCAATATCAGATAACACCAAAAGATTACAAAACAATATTTACAACTACAATAAACATTCAAATTAAAACAGTAAAAGGAACAAAAGAAAAGGCAGAAGAATTATACCTTTTCGAAAGCCATCTTTGCAGCAGACTGCTCGGCATCTTTCTTTCTTTTGCAGACCTCTGAAGTAAACGTCATATCTGGAAGCTCCAAGCAGCTGCGAAAAAAACAAGGACCTTGTTGCGGAATGGCTAACCCTGGGCAAACATTTCTTACTGGATTTCAGTTCTTAACTTCATACTACATTAACCAAGTGTCTCTGTGGAATAATTTCAGTTCTTACTAATTTTATTTTACTGATTCAGTGAAATATGTAATACCATTACAAAAGAAAGAAACCTTACCCCATTTTGAGCTCTTTCATCATGTCCACTAACCAGCAGCTTACCCTGCTGTACAGCTAAACCCCAATAACGAGCAAGCCAACACCTCTTGAGAACAACTTCCTCCTACAGAAACACATATACATTGAGAATTAATATCAACTAGAAAATTATACCAAGATTACGACTCCACGGAAGTAAAATCTACAAACCATCTCTTCTTTATTCAAGACCATTCTCTGCTCATTGAGCGGAGAGATTTGGCTTCAGAACATGAAATACTCTAACTTAAACCTAGTTAAAAATAAGGATCTCCGTTAGATTTAGAATCACAGTTTACTAACTATCTGCATCATTTTATAAGTTTTCCATATCAAATGGACCGAAAATAGTAAGTGAAGTTGAGATTTAAAACTTTTCATTACCTGCTTGTCCTTGTAACCCAAGCGTCTAGCCTTATCAGGACGAGTAGGACGGGTAACACGGCAAATATAAGGATGTTGACGATATTCCCAACACCTAACCCTCTGCAAGAACCTCATCACATCGGATTGGAGAACAGAGACGATGAGAAGAGTGAGCGGTGATGGTGGTGATGTTGTATGGAACCCTAGTTTTCTCCTAGGCGGCTCAAATTGGGAGAGAGAAAAAAGCAAATGTCAAAAATGAAAGAGAAATTTTTGTTTAGGGTTTTGATAAATAAAATTTAACGGTGGTGATGGTGCCTCATACGGATCATGGAAATATTTTGATGATCCAGATTCGCTGTTGGATGGTCATACGGATTGTGTGTTAGTTATCATTTTGTGTTAGTTACCATTTTGTGTTAGTTACCATTGTATGTGTTAGTTGTCATTGTGTGTGTTAGCTACCATCTTACTGAAACGAAAATTTGAAAGGTGGATAACGGATTTCGAATGTCGGAAACGGATATTTTTATCGTAACCTAACGAATTTTAGAAATTAGGATTCATCAAAAATATTTGTTTTTATTTTTTTGTAATTAGGGTTCTTAGTTTGTCATTTGTTTATAAGTTATGATTTGATGAATATGGTTGAACCCCAACAGATGTTCAATTAAAATGACCCAATTTTGCGTGTCCGATAAGTTTAACGACTTAGGGGAAGAGGTTACTAAGGATAATAAGG
>JAJJMC010015296.1:4471618-4483551 GCA_023531435.1 Papaver californicum
TCAGACCTAGTTGACATGAAATCAGTTCAAACTAGAGGTGGTAAGAATTGGGTTGTCACGTTTATAGATGATTGTATGAGGTACTGTCACATATATTTACTTATAGGTAAGGATGATGCCTTAGAAGCCTTTAAGATACATAAACTAGAAGTTGAAAACCAAATGAGTGCTACCATTAAAAATGTTAGGTCTGACCGTGGTGGTGAGTATGTAATCCCTATAGGAGATTTTTGCATAGAACACATCATTATACACGAAGTAACCCCACCTTATTCACCATATTATTTCATTATTTTATACATCTCATATATGATAAATTATCTACTATATTCTTTAAGTTGTTGATTTAAAATTTTAGTTCATAAATTTTCGCCAAACAATTATGTATGCTTATCAAGTTTTTAGTTTTTATGTTTAGCAAAATTGAATTTTCGAACTTGATATTAACTCGTTTGTACATGAACTTTTAAAACCTGTTGTAAGTTTAATATTTTCTTTATATCAGATTGCATTATATATTTATTACGGATAATAAAACCATTTAAAACACATAACTTATTATTTGAACTCTTTTAGAATATTGGCAAAGAAATTCCTACAGCCACATAAGACTGAGCAAAGAAGAAATCACAACATCTCAAAAGGGATCACATAAATGGAAACAGTAATATATAGAACCATGCAAGATCAAGATGTCAATAAAGGAAATGATGGGAGTCAGACAATAGAGGTTCCTCAAGAAAGGGAAATGATGGGAGAATCACAAGGGCAACAACCCATGAATGATCAAGTAAAAAACTCTGAAAATCAAACAACTAGTAATTCATCTGAAGAAACTTCTCAAAATAGCGTTGACCACATTCAACAACTAATGGAAGAAATGGAGGAGATGCGCAAGGTACAACAGACTTGTGCGGAACGAACTGCACTTTTGACCCAAGAAAACCAAATGCTCAAAGAAAAAGCCCAGCATGGTGCAGAACCATCTACAACTAGAATACAGGGGCAAGAAGTAAGATCCAACAGACCCACAAGAAGAAAAGCAAAAAAGTTAATAAAGATCAGAGAGTGATGCTTGTGGAACCCGCACGTTAGCAGAATGAACCAGACAGATTGAATTTTGATGATTCATAAATGCAATATAACAAATGGCGAAAATATTGTGAGGACATGGAGCAAATACGAGAAGAAATTTAAATTTTGAAGAATAAAGAGAGTGGGCGATTAGAAGAAGTACTAAAAAAAGCTAGGAGAACGCCGTTGCCGCCACACCTAGCGTATGCACCAATACCGCATAACTTTAGTATTCCCATCTTTGAGTGCTACGATGGGACTAAAGATCCAAAAACTCACTTGAAGTATTACAATCGCATCATGACCAGGTGGGAACAAGATGATGTCGTTATGTGCAGGTATTTTCCCTCAAGCTTGAAAGGGATAGATCTAGTATGGTATGATAACCTTTCAGAAGGGTCGGTACATTCTTACACCCAATTGACCCGCAAGTTCCTAGAAACATATATGTACAATAAGCCCGCAAAGGAAAGCATGGAAAAATTATATTCCCTTGCATCTTGGACAAATGAGTCTATCCGGGATTATACGGATCGATGGAAGACGATCTGTCAATCAGTAGAGGATGTAATTCAAGAAGTTGCTATCAACTGTTATAAATGGGGGATAACCAACCGAGAAAGCCAACTTTTTGTTGATATCCATGATAAAACCCGAAAAACAAAGGATATCTCAGAAATATTATTGAAAAATGTGCAAGATTGCAGGACATACAAAAGCAACATCCCAAAATACTGTCTCAACATCAGGGGAATGCCAACAGGGAAAATTTTATAGAACCGTCAACCAGTTCCGGAAAGAGGGGTGCGGGAGAAACTCCTGACGTTGAATCAAAGCGAGCAAAGTTTGAAGATAGAAGAAAATTTATATGCCAATTTGAGGAGAAACTTTTCACTAAATTCAACACTTCTTACTCAGAAATCCTAAATGCAATAAAGAAAAAACAAGATTTTCAGTGGACATGGACAAAAGAAAAGCAGCCTTAACACACGCAGAATTCGAAGGAATATTGTGAATATCATTGCTATCGGGGCCATTCCACAAGCCGATGCAGGAATCTAAAGATGCAAGTGCAAAAGTTGATCGATGCAGGGGAACTAAAAGAATTTATTTATTTACCTGACCCTCCACCAAGACTCAATAAGGGGAAAACAGTGAATATTCGGCAAAATGATCAAACTATTAACATGATTTCCTATTTTGAATCGGGTCAATCATCCATGAGTGCAGCTATTCTTAAAAAACTGCACAAAAGGGTTTGAAGTCACGAAGTCTTCAAGGTTGCGGGAAGAGTTGCTAAAGCATGGGAAGAATGGATGACATCCCCGCTCACTTTTTCTACGAACGAAGTTGACCAGGAGATTGAAATGTACCATGATCCGCTAGTGCTTACACTGCCTGTATCGGGTTGGAATGTAAGGAAGATTCTTATGGATATGGGCATCTCTCTTAATGTAATGTTTTATGATACCTTCCATAAGATGGGATTAAAAGATGATTAGCTTACACCTTCTTGCTACACAATCTATGGGTTTAATGGACTAGCTTCAAAACCAAAAGGGAAAATCTTGCTTGATGTTGCGGCTGGACCAATAAGTATTCTGACAAAATTCAGCGTAGTGGAGGCTCCATCTCCATATAACGCCATCATTGGTAGACATTGGGACCATCAATTGAAAGGGGTAACTTCAACATACCACCAATACTTGCGGTTCCCGACACCGCAAGGGGAAATGGAGATAAAAGGAGACCAGAGTGAAGCAAAATCTTGTATTCTTGCAGAAATCCGCATGAATGAAGAGCGACAACAGCAACAACGAAACAGGAAAAGAGAACGAAAGATGAAGGCTAAAGAAGAAGCCCTAAGCCAATATATGATAAAGACAGCGGGAAGTAAGGAAGAAAGTGAAACAAATGACGGTATCTCAATAAAAGAAAGCATGCCAAAAATTGATGAAGGCAGTCTTACAACATAGCAGTTAAAGGGGGCTCCCACATTATTAGGAGCTCCCAAATCCACTTTTACATTCATTGAAGAAACCAAAATTGTCAACATAGGAACATAGGAGCTCCCCAGAATAATTAAGATTGGAACATTGATGGAAACAGAAAGGGAGTGTAATTTGGTCACTCTACTTAAAGACTATGTGGAAATTTTCGCATGGAATATGGAAGACATGCCAGGTATAGATCCAAGTATTGTTCAACACGAGTTGCGCATACACCCAGGAACAACACCTTTTCGACAACGCATACGCAAGGTAGCACCTGAATGTCATTTGTCATTTGAAAAGGATTTGAAAAAGCTCATGGATGCAAGATTTATTCGAGAAGTGCAATATCCAACCTAGATTTCAAACATGGTAATTATACCCAAGAAGAATGGCGGAGTAAGAATTTGCATAGACTTCACCAGTTTAAACAAGGCATGCCCAAAATATAGTTATCCGCTTCCCAACATTGATTAGTTGGTGGATGCTGTCGAAGGACATGAGGCTTTATCATTTATGGATGGGCATTCAGGGTACAATTAGATTTCTCTAGCTGAAGAAGATCAAGAACACACTGCGTTTTTCACTCCACATGGTTTATACTGTTATACCAGAATGCCATTTGGGCTAAAAAATGCAGGAGCAACTTATCAGCGGCTCGTAGACGCAATTTTTAAACCATGGATAGGCCGCACACTCGAAGTTTATGTAGATGACATGCTGATAAAAAGCAAATTTTCAAAGGATCATTTACAAGATTTGAAAGAGATATTTGAAGCCTTGCGGAAATTCAAAATGAAAGTTAATCCTGATAAATGCATTTGTGGGGTTACATCAGGAAAGTTTTTGGGGTACTTGGTTACCAAAAGAGGGATTGAAGTTGATCCGACAAAAATTCAGGGAATTGTTGATATGCCTTCTCCGAGAAATGTTAAAGAAGTACAAAAATTGAATGGTTGTTTGGCCGCACTCGGCAGATTCATTGCTAGATCATCGGACAAATGCAAGCCCTTTTTTGACACTTTAAAAAAGAAAAATAAATTCGCATGGAACGAGAACTGTGAGCAAGCCTTCCTAAGTATTAAAGCTTATCTCGCCACATTGCCCGCTCTACAAAAGCCAAAACCTGAAGAAGTGCTCGCCTTGTACATAGCTGCAACCGAAGATGTTGTAAGTGCAGTATTGTTACGAACAAATGACAAGGTAGAAAAACCAGTATATTGCATCAGTAAAACTCTTAACCTTGCGGAAAGAAACTACGCCAAAATTGAACAATTAATTTTAGCCCTGGTTTTTGCTACTCAGAAATTACGCACGTATTTTCTGATACATTATGTGCGGGTGCCAAGCAAAGCTCCGTTAGAATCTGTGCTGAAGAATGTTGGAAAAGTGGGAAGAATAGCAAAATGGAATGCACAACTGGAACAGTTCCACATCTTATTTGATATACAAACTGCACAAAAGTCGTAAGTCCTAGCAGATTTCCTTGCGGACTTACCCATAGATGATGATTTTGAAATCCAAGGGCTGCCTGGAATAGAAGACGATGATTCAGAAGATATTTTAAGCTCTGTAAATTCCCACAGATGAGAAGTATTTGTCGATGGAGCACGAAATAAAGAAGGTGCAGGAATTGGAATTGTGATTACAACTCCTACGGGAGATCGAATGGTACATGCATTTCGTCTTGAGTTTGGTGAGCATACAAATAATATAGTGGAATATGAGGCTGTGGTTCATGTTCTTCGACTTATCATTGAATTGGGAATTTGTGATGTGCGGCTCACAAGTGATTCACAATTGATAATTCGGTAAGTTGAGTTGAAATATCAAGCACTTGATGAAGATCTGATAGAATATAACAATCTTTTGCAAAAATTAGCGCTTCAAATCCCAAATATAACCTTTCGACATTTTTCCAGAGATAAGAATCTCCATGTTGATGCACTAGCATTTATTTCTTCAATGATAAAGGATCAAAACACTACAGTAGTCAAAATTGGGCGCATTTATGAGCTGTCAATTAAGTTGTGGGCAGTTGAAAACATGGAAAAGGAAGTTGAGGAACATATTGAAGATGCAGCTGACAAAGATGATACAAATTTTCCATAAAAATCAGAAAATGAATTATCCATAGAAGATTGGAGGGTTTCTATACACCAATACTTGCAGGATGGGATTTTTCCCGCAAACACTAAATAGGAAAGAAGGTGCAATCGAAATATGTGAATTATCAGTTGCGGGATAAAATTCTATACATCAAATCTTTCTTGGGACCTTTGCTTCGATGTTTATCACAAGAAGAAGGGAAGCAAATTTTCAAAGATATACATTATGGAGATGCGGGAAATCATAGTGGAAGACGATCACTTGCATTAAAAGAAAAAACACAAGGATATTACTGGACTTTTATGCATAAAGATGCACAAAATATGGTAAAAAGATGTGAAGAATGTCAACATTATGCAAAAAGAATAAAAGCACCCGCAACAGAACTTAATTCCGTATTCAGTCCCTGGCCATTTGCAAAATGGGGGATAAACATTGTTGGTCCATTAGTGGAAGACACTCAAAAAAGAAAATATTTAATTGTAGCTAGTTATTATTTCACTAAATGGGTTGAGGCCAATGCTCTTGCACATATAAGAGATACAGATGTTTTCAAATTTTTGTTTGAGAATATAATATCTAGGTTTGGGATTCCGGTAGCCATAGTTTCGGATAATGGACAACAATTAGGGAAAAATATTGACATGCTTTTCGGAGCATTTAATATTCAAAAGAATAAGTCTACTCCACTCTATCCACAAAGCAATGGGCAAGCTGAAGCAACAAATAAAACAATTGCCATGAATTTAAAGAAAACTCTAGATGCCATCATAAACGATGGTGTGAACAGCTTCATAATACATTATGGGCATATCGCACAACAAGAAGGGAGTCCACTGGAGAGTCACCATTTCTTCTCACATATGGAGCATAAGCAGTTATTCCGACGAAATTTATTTTACCCACAACAAGAACAGAAGTATGGGAGAAGAAATTGAATTCAGATTTAATGCTTGAAAAGTTAGATGACTTAGAAGAAAGAAGAGAGGTTACACATCAAAGAATGGAAAATTATCAAAGAAGATTGGCGAAAGAATATAATAAAAAAGTGAAATTGCGGAACTTTGTGGAAGGACAATACATTCTATGGCAAATCCCGGAATACCAAAGGGATAAAAGAGCATGAAAGTTTGCACCTACATGGGGAGGACCTTATATTATACAAGATATTGCGGGACAAGGATCATACCATCTGCGGAATATGGATGGGGAAATTCTACAACATCCTTGGAACGCACAAAATATCTCAAACCATATTATCCATGACCAGCAATGCAATTCTACAATAGTTTGCGCTCATGAAAGGTAAAGCAGATTAAATGCAATCTCTTTAGAAAGGCCAAATGAATATCTATGATTTTTTGATTTTTTGCTACAGAGATGCCTAACATGACATTAACTATTGTATCGGGTACTCTCCACTTCAGGAAGTGCTTACAACTAGCAATGCAGTTATACAACAATTCGGCTTCATACTAGGTAAAGCATCAGAATGTAATCTCTCTAGAAAGTCGTGTAAATGTTTATGAGTGTATGACTATTGGGTCTTTTGCTACAGAGATGCCTAACATGAAATTAATTGTTGTATCACTCTCCGTTTCAGGAGACACACTAGGGACTGCATCCTAATTTACTCCTGGCCAGAGAGAAGTTAGATATGCGCTTCAACCCTCAATGTAACTCAAGGTACAAAATTTCCCTGCGGTTAATAAATTTACACTCATATAATGAACTAACAATTAATATATATATTCTTGAATTGTTTTGCAGGAATAAATATATAAACAAAATAAAAGTGCAAATACAATTTGGAAGTAAAGAAAAATAAAGCAACATAAAAGAAGCTAAGGAGCGGGAACATTAATTGTTACAGAGATGCCTAACATGACATTAATTGTTGTATCACTCTCCGTTTCAGGAGACACACTAGGGACTGCATCCTAATTTCCTCTTGGCCAGGGAGAAGTTAGATATGCGCTTCAACCCTCAATGTAACTCAAGGTACAAAATTTCCCTGCGGTTAATAAATTTACACTCATATAATGAACTAACAATTAATATATATATTCTTGAATTTTTTTGCAGGAATAAATATATAAAACAAAATAAAAGTGCAAATACAATTTGGAAGTAAAGAAAAATAAAGCAACATAAAAGAAGCTAAGGAGCGGGAACATCAGCTTCAAAATGAGGATTATTCGAGACATCTTTGCGCTTGTAAATTTTAGGAAATCCATCATCTTGTACTTGGTCAAGAGTATTGTTGACTGTGTTTGCAATTAAAACTCGAGTTTCGGCTCTTAACCATGAAATATAAGCTTTTCTCTTTTCAATTTCCATTTTATACTGATTTACTTCGGTTTCATAATTTTGGACTTTTGTCTTCCAAAATTTTATCTTCCCTCTCTCAGTAGATAAGGCTTTCATTCTTCGCATCTTTATGTTTTAAGTTATCTTCAACACCTTTAACTTTAGAAGATAAAATCTCAAGTTGAGCGAGCGCTTCACTGGCCTTGGTAGAGGAAAGCTCTAGCTGAGTTTGCGTTTCATTAACTTTGACAGAAGCTAGCTTCAACTGCTTATTGAGTTCTTCTATCCTAGTATTTGTCACACCAAGCTCTCCCTCAGCCTTAGCAGCTTTTGCTGCTGCATCCTTAAACTTTTCTTCAAAACCTGAAATAAAAATAACGGGTTAATCAATGCGGGAATAATATTAAATTTTAAGCATGCGGTAAAATAGGATACCTCTTGCGAGGGATTCGAACTCTACTAATTCACGACCCATTGCATCTTTGGTAATATCAAGAAAATCATATTCTCCTGAAAGCTTACTATAATTGGCCTTGAGTTGTTCAAGATGCTGTTGACACTGATTTAACTCTGCTTCGTTAACCCGCAGATGATTCAATTTAGATGTACACCTTTCCACTTCTATGTGTAGGTGGAAAATGTCACTCTCACGATGAAGAATAGAATCAGATAAATTACGGATCATAGCTTGAGCATCCGTAAGGGCTTTTCCTTTAGTATTAGCCTCTGAAGCTGAGTTGTCTCTGTCCTCAATGAGATGCGCTATGTACGAAGAAAGCTGTGAATGATGATGCGATCTGGAACGGGAAAATCCCGCAAGAATATTCTTACGTTCCACACAAAGCCTGCGGTTTTCTTTTTCCAATTTATCAGATATTACTCGTGCTTCAGAAACGCAATCTTTAGTCCACAATAAAGTAGCTTCAAACTCATCTTTCTTGCGAATTTTCTCCACAAATAGAAGCCGATGCTGTGATTCTAGTTCATCGTGCTTTCGTTTGACTAAATCATGACTATCAACAAGATCATTAAATTTTGTCTTGATCTCCACATTCTCATTATTAACTCTTATAACATGATCTCTCAACTGCGTAATTCTACGCTGCATCCTAGATACAAGTTCTGAATCCCCTGCTGATCCCATGAAGTAATTCAGAAGAAAAGTAAAAAAAATTTAAGAAAAATTGACGAGATAGAAAGAATTAAACCTTGATTTTGAAGGTCAAGCAGTTGTTGACGAAGCATGTCATTCTCCCACTTCAAGCCTGTAGCCTCCTCTTCTACTAACCTAAATTGGTCCATCATCGTGGACCGCTCCTTATAAGAATTATTCGCTGTATGTGCAACGTTTTTTGACCCCGCGCAAGCTGCAAAGTACAGAATTAAAGCTATAAATAAAACTAAAAATAGGAAGAAATCAAAGAAAAAAAGACAATAAGAATACCTCAATAAGAGCTTGTTGCGGGAAAGAGTATACTTCTCCGTCCGCAAGCGCAATTATTTCCGCAAGAGAAGAAGGTTCGTTAATGCGGAATATGGGATCAACAGCTTCACCTTGATATTTCAACCAAGAATCTCTAACCACTTCGTTGGTACAACCTCCATGTACTTTCGTAAGCGTGAGACCGAAGCGCTATCTGATTTCACTGGTAAAGAATTGCTTGGAACAGATAAAAGATTCGTTGACATGAACCATTGGAAGGATTCTTCTTCTTTTTCCAAAAGGTTTGAAGCGTCTGCAATTCCCTTCAATTTACTCGCTTGCGGGAACTCCATGTTTGGCTGTACTGCGTCATCAGCAGCCACACTCGCATCATTAACCACAGAAGGTCCAGTTTCTGCCATAGTATTTCTGGGCACATTACCCGCTGCATTAGTATCCACAGACTCTTCTGCTTCCGAAAGATGAGCTTGCGGATACACTTCTGTTGAAGTAATTTTAGGATCAGCTTGAGTGTGGCAATCCTCTTCATCAGTTGAATCATCTTCACTTGTGGCAGCTTCAAGTGGCTCATCGACGATCATATGAGAGAATTGAAGGAAAAAAGAAGGATCGGGAACGACAGTTTGGTGCGAGAAATTGATGAAAGCAGTTAAAATTTCTTCCGCAGCACCAATTTGATCCGCAGACTCAAAGTTTGTTATTTGAAGAGGTATATTCTGCTTTTCATCTTTTCTTTCTGGAGCGGAGCTTCCTTCACCTCTCAAGATTGGACGACGAAGGGGAGAATCTCGAATTTGTCCCTCTTCCCTATCCGTGGAAGCACGAGGTGCGCCCTTCACCTTCTTCCGACCCTATTAATGAACCGCAATAATTCATTAAATGAAATTCATAAGGATTATTAAAATTCTTCAGGATAAAACAATACCTTTTCTGCAGGGGTTGCGGCCTTGCGCTTCACTCCCGCAATACTTTTTCGTCAACTTGCAACTCAGTTTTCGTCTATAAAAAAGAGAGGAAATATTAAGCATCAGAGAGAAACTCTGACCATTAAGCAATATATAAAGTACAGAAAACAGAAACTTAACGTACCACAGTGATAAGTGAAAACTTGAAATCAGTAAAATTTAGCCGCCAAGGGCAGTAACCATTGAAGCGGGTAAGAAGACCGTAGACCACATTATCAGGAACGAACCCAAAGACCCACGGACCCTCAATGACTAGAGGGGTGCGGTACCATTTGTAGTCGTGATCTTCATGGATTCTTTCTAACGAAATCACAATTGCTTTTAATAAAAATCATTAAATAATTTTTTAACCAAGGCAAATAATCATAAAAGAAATTGCAAAAATAAGTTAAAATAGAAATATACCACTTTTCTTGGAACAATGGCTTCCTCCATCACCTGAGTAAAGGGGTTTAGCTCCTCATGTTGAAAACACCCTCAAAAGATTGGTACATAGCTCCAAGTGTTTACAAATGATGAAAAAAAAGTGAAAATAATGAAAACAACGAGTTTGCAACGTTTATAAACGTTACAAACTCACTGTTAATAGAAGGAATGTGTTTCAATGAAGATAAATGTTTCAAATGAAAATAAACGTTGAAAAGTTAAAAGCTTTAGCAACAAAATCTTCAACCTTTTGGCCACGAAAACTTCAACCCTTTTGCAACAGAATCTTCATCTTCTTCATCACGAAAATTTTCTGGATTTTTGATTTTTGTGATTCTGGCCTCTCCAGACTTCCCAATTCTTTTCTAACACTTCTCTATTTATAATCGAACACTCAAAGCTCATCAAAATCTTCTCCAGATTTAGCTTTTAAAGAAAAAAATTTCTCAGTATTTTTTTCTTTCTCACGATCATCATAACTTGATTCTGTTTTGATTTTTCATTCTCTTTATAACTATATTTCGTTGATTCTGCTTCCCTTAGTTATCCAAATACTCTCAGACACCTTAAAAAGGATATATGCGGAAGTAATTTAAGATTCTCACATGAACTGATTTTGGGGAGAATAGATATTTCTTTTAATTCTGTGTCTTTCCGAGTTTCCTTATCAAGTATAAGCTCTTACAAGTATGGCAAGAAAATATTTTGTCTTAAAGCCCATAAGAATTTCCCGAAAACTTGATTTTATTCCTTTCTGTTTGAGAGAAGAATTTTGCCGCCAAAATCTAAATTTGAAATGGAAGAGATGGTGGGTACCTCTATCCAAATGGTGGGGTGCCTTTATAACTTTTCGAGCCGATTTTTCCACAATTATTTATTTCCCAAAAATACCTACAAACACAATAAAATCACAATATAACTACACAAATGAGTTCTAACAATAAACAAATTGAGATCAAATAAGACACGAAAATGTGTCTATCACAAATACCGAGGTTATGGATTTCACCATTGGATTTCACCATTAACCACTTTTAATTGATTCCAAAAATAATAATTCTAAAAATTTCTAGCTCAAATAAGTGACTCTATTTTTGCCAATGGTAGATTTTTAAAATATCAATTGTAAATCACAAGCATGGCTCATCAAAAGCTCTAGGTCCCAGCATAAACCATCAAATAAAATCACAATCAATTAAGAAAAATCATAATTTCTATTAAAAATAAATGCAAAAGTCATAAAAGAATTATTAAAAGTTGCCAATTAATCATGGAAAAATGGCTTCCTCCTTGCCTCTGTGATGGGGTTTAGCTCATCTTACTCAAAACACCCTCAAAAGATTGGTACATATCTCAAAAAGTGCTTGAAACATGAAAATAAGCTTAAAGTAATGTAACAGGGAATCTGCAACGTTTTTTTGGACGTTACAGATTAATTGTTGCAATAGAGCATGAAGATAAATATTGCAAACTGAAGATAAAAGTTGTAAACAGTTGAAGAAACCGTGGCTGAGAGGTTGAAGAAACTGTTGTCGTAGCCTCTGTTCTTCGTGTTCTTCAGTAGCAACATAGAAGATTTTTCTTGTGTTTCTAGCCCATGCCAGCCCCCCCCCC
>JAJJMC010015296.1:4486185-4511028 GCA_023531435.1 Papaver californicum
TGTTCGACCACTCAACTAAGCACAATGGTCACAAGAGCGGCAGAGGGAAAAGCGCCCTTGTTCGACCACTCAGCTAAGCATAATGGTCACAAGAGCGACAGAGGGAAAATCACCCCTGTTCGACCACTCAACTTAGCACAATAGTCACAAGAGCGGCAGAGAGAAAAGCGCCCCTGTTCGCCCATTCAGATAAACACAAATGGTCATAAAAGAGGCAGAGAGAAAAGGGCCCCTGTTCGACCATTCAACTAAACACAATGGTCATAAAAGCAACAGAGGGAAAAACGCCCCTGTTCGACCGCTCAACTAAATACAATGGTCACAAGAGCGACAGAGGGAGAAGCGCCTCTGTTCAACCACCCAACTAAACACAAGGGTCATAAGAACATCGAAGAACAAAGCATTCCTGCCCAACCAGACCAACACTCCATATCACAAGAACAGAAAAGGACAAAAACGCCCCTAAAATTCAATATGCACAAATACGGTCAAGAGTAACACAAGCAACATCGTGAGAACCTAAAGGGTCGGCGTGAAGATCCATACTATTCAAATATAACTATTGACTAACAATAAATGCAACTGTGTATTTCTCCATAAGGTGGACATACCCGCTCATATTTTCTTCGAGAACATCCTGTTTAAGATTATATACCTCCATCTTTAAGTCGGACACAACTACTCGGTCATCTTTGACTGAACAAGTAATAACCATACTCAGTAAAATACGTTGTAATGTATAAAAGGGGGGGGGGGGGGGGGGGGGGGCAAAGAGGGGAGAAAAAGAAAAGGAATAACAAGAAATAACAATAATCACAAACACAATTGAACAAAAATACATGACACATGTTCCCGTTATATAGAAAATTCGATAAACAACATGACACGTGACCAAGGAAAAACCAACACTTCTGTAACCAGTCGTTGTATATATAAGAGAGGAAGGGTAAGGAAAGAAAATATTCTAGCATTACTAAAACACGCCGCCACCCTCAAGGTAAAGCTTGCAACGCCGCCTGAGCCGAGTTGAGAGCAACTTCTACCACTTGCACTGATTGATACACATCCAGACATTGGAAATAAGTTGCAACGCAATGTTCACGGTAATAATGATATTGTTCAAAAAATAGAGGGAGAAGCAACATACCCTCATGGCGCGCCTCTTGCAAAAGACGATCTGCGTCTATATAATGGGAATGAGAGATACCATTTTCACTATTAAAATGGTCAAACACAGTGCTCAACGCGTTGGACATTTGAGTCAATCGGGTAATCTCCGATACCAAACAGGCCCGCGCCATATTAAAAAAAAACACAAAACAACAATAACAGGCGGAAGGAAAACAAAAAGAGAGTGAAGTATGGATCTGAGACTCAAAAATAAAAATAAACCAAATAAGGAAAGATCTATATATAATAAGCACAGAAGGGAAGTACAACTAAAAGCATTTAATATCATATTTAATGAGCATTAATAGCATTATGGGGACATCAACAGAATCACGAGACTAATCGTCCAGACTAGAAATCACCACGCCACAAACCTCTATCTCTTGGTCCAAATCCTTATCATAAGCACAACTTCATCATATAGCTGACTGGCCAAATAACACCGGGTGACTGATTCATTGTGTAAACGCTGGACGTCACAAAGGACCCGATCAGGAGCTTTGGCACTCCGATCAATATCAAGAGTTTGTGTTGTTCCCTAAAAGCAGCCCGCATGGCAGCGCCATGGCTCATCCTATGAGTCATCAGCATCCCAACTCGTCTTTTAGCACTAGAAGCCGCTCTAACTCGTCCCGCTTGTCAAGAGGGATCACAAGAGATGGAACAACATCCATGGTCAGAGTATACCCATGAAGTTGATGAAACATATTCTCTAAAAAATGGGGGGGAGTGGGGGAGAGAAGAAAGAAGAGATGGAGAAGTATACAAAAAAGATGAAGGAAAAGTGAGAATAACAAGTCAATAAGGAATGCTTAAATACAAAAATCAACGAATATTTACTGCCACGTGGTCAACAATAACATTTACAAAAATAAATGTCCTAGGAATTATAAACACCCAAATGGATTTAATAAAAAGTACAATCAAACAAACAGTAAGCTATCACTACAAGACACCAACACAAACTAATCATCCTGATCGTCCAACATTGCTCGACAAACCTCTATCTCCCGATCTAAATCTTTCATCATGAGTCCAATCTCTTCATATTGCGAGTTAGCAGCGCGACCCCTAACATATGCCTCCTCGAGAAACCGATTGACATCATTCATAATATGGTCCCCAACACGAGCTTTGTGGAAAAATTCCATCATTGCATATTATTCCTCCCAAGAGGCATCTGTAGCATCTCGATGAGTCAACCTGTGAGCCATCAATACCTCAACCTCAGGATTCACCACCAAGAGCCGCTCGATCTCACTACACACTTCTGAGGTTACGACAGTAAAAACTACCGACGCCATAGTCATAGTATACCCATGCAACTCGTGCGCTATTTTTTCTTCTAAAAAAAGAGGGGGATGAGCGGAAGCCTTTCAAACACAAAGAAAATAGGACAAAGGAGAGACACTAATTAAAAAAAAAAGATAGAGAGGTGAGAAAAATAGAGGAGAGCAAAAGAACATTTAAATAGGATTCCACGACAGATATAACCACGTGTTCAAAAGAGGTTACTTTAGCATGTAATTACAAGATAATTACAAAATAAACTACAACTACAGCAGACAAGGAAAAAAAAAACTACATTTCGGTGACGCGGAGAACCCAGAGCAACTTATCAGTACGGTGGATATCTTGATCAAACTGCCCACGCGTCTCATTAACCTCCATAAGAGCGTGTTCAACAATATTCAATTAATCATTGGCCAAGTTAAATACACTCATCGCAGACTCATAAGCACCAACAGCCAAATCACGAATAATGAACACATGATAAATAAGACCCGTCTTATACCATCAATCGTCCACCTCGTTACGAGCGATGTAGCGTCTTCCCGTCGTCCCATCGCGTTTCAGTATCAATTCTATCTTCGATCAAGCGTTGCAACTTTTTTTTTTAGATTATGAATGAGGGCATATGCTGCTGAGTAAGCCATCAAAAAGAAAAGTAACAAAATAGAAAGTCATATGCATTATTTGTAAACAATCACCACCATAATAAAGTACCTAGAATTCAGGCGCCACTAATGAATAAACACAACAATAATAAATGCCATGAATGAATAATAGAAAACAATCACTTAAAATAATTAAAAGAGATAGAAGAAAGAAGTCAACCAAGTACGAGAGAAGTACGACATATTACAATACTCAAAACAAAGAGAGGATCAAACTCCTTCAAAAGCAGCCAGATTTTATTTTTTCTTCTCAAGCTCCTCACGTACTTGGGCCGCGGCAACATCAGCTTGACGAGCCTGCTCAGTAGCCTTGGAGGCATCGAAAAGAAGCTTATTCATAGAAGTCTTCTTTTCCTGAGCCGATTTAGTCAAGCCCTCTAGACTTTGCTCAAGTTCAACGATTAGAGCCAGAAGGTTCAAACGCGGATCATACTTACTCTTGATCATACTCAACAACTTATCCAGCCATGCTACGAGAAACTTAAGATCCATGGCAGTAAGAATGGAGGATTCCCACTTCTTCAAACTATCATCATCAGGAGGAGTATCACCGACTCGAGAAAGCCCTTCCTCTGACTCGAGCAAATCTTTGTTCATAAAGACCAAAGTATTCATGCTCTTGATAATACCCTCGTTCACTAAAGGGTCGCTTCGCTCAACAATCATCCTGTAGGTGGAAGCTAGGTCGGAAGGGACCCAGAAGTCGTGCACTTGTCTATAGCTCTTATCCGCTCCAACCTCGTCAGCACTCATGACTATAGGAAAACAGAATTTGGGATCTTCTGGCGTAGCTAATAGGACGGCTACATCCACTTCCTCTTGCGTATTCTAGACAAAGTCATCTCCAACAAGCCGTGCGTGTTTAACACCGCTTGTGACGCTCGAGGCGTCCTTCTTAAAAGCGAAGCTTCTGGATCACTTCTTCATATTCTGAGAACAGAAATAAAGATCTCAAAAAATAAAATAAACATGAACATAACTGACTTTAGAAAGTTTGGGATCAGGAGAAGGCGTTCAAGCGGGAGAAGGCTCGTGAGGATTCGAAGGAGGATCAGAGGAATCCAAAGATGACCTTGAACCACCAGCAGAACCTAAAAAAAACGCAAAACACAAAACAAACATACATAATAGGCAATACAACATATGTATAAGTAGAATAAAAACAAACAAACAAACAAACATCTTATCATCAGACTAAAAAGGACAATCACGAAATAAAGAAGGTGACACGTGGAAAGCAAAGAGAAAAAAATTACCAAAAGGAGAAGGATTCTCATCAGAAGGAACATGGCCTTGAAATGTACCAGGATGAGAATAAGACGAACCGCCACGACTACACGAGCTAAGTAAACTGGAAGGTGTCTCTTGAGGATGATTTTTAGAGCGGGTAATGGTGGCCACTAGAGGATTAATGGAATTAAAGTATAAACGCAGAGAGATGGAACCACCACCCCTTGTCAAATCAACACCCAGGCTATGTATACGATCCACAAAAGAAAAAAAGGATGGACTTATGACAACCCGGGTTTTAACCTGTAAAGGATACATGGGGGAAATATCAGCTGAGGCATACATACGAATACACGGATTCGGCAGAATTCCGTGTCACGCCTAGCCTATTTAGCCTTACAACGAGGCGACCATTCATGCCCAGGAATATTAAGATATTCCTCCACCATAAAAGAACTTGGCTTGTATCCAACAAAACCAATAGGAAAACCATCCTAAAGATGCGTGGTTAAGACCGTAAGGAATTAAGAAAAAAATAGGAGAGGTTCCAATCACAAAACACACCTGAATAGAAGAGCTGAGATCCGATAGGAATTTAAATCTTGTTCGTCTTCTTCCTCACTGGAGGCGGAAACATCAGTCCCTCTTCGGTTTCTTTCTTCAACGAATCATTATTATCCGGAGGAGTCCAGCTGGTAGTCAAGGGGACCAAAGGAAAACCCTTTGAGCCGGACGAGAGACCCTGCTCATCGGCTACCGACGCATGTAACTTGATGCGGCCTGACGCATGCATTGACTTGAGATCATATGAAGACTATTCAGGAAGATGATATGGTACGCGTAGAAGAAAATTTAGAGCCTTCTTATGAACTTCTACATGAAATGAATACCAGTCGGGGAAATAAATAGAGCCTGCGCCGGAGAGGGTTGAAGGAAAGAGAAGTGAATCGACCGATCTTCCAACCGCGTCTCTCCTTTAAACACGAGGTCAAAACTAGCTCTGATGTCAGTCTTCTCGGTAGAATATGGATGTGAGAAAGGAGAAGGGACCCCTTGATCGAACCCCAGCTGTCGAGCCACACGATCAGAGTTGTAGGACATCGCTATGAATTTAGCCAAGTAAAAACCAGGGAAATAACCAGGTAATACGGCCATAACAGAATCAAAGTCGTTACTTGTCAAAACTTGCTCAAAATTCAGAGTCACGTCCTCAACTTCGGTGGTAAAATCGTAGGGGAGAGAAGCCGAACGACCATCATAGTAGATAAAGGGATTGAATTCGCGGGCCACATCCATATACTTGATAAGGGTATTCTTCGAAGATTTCCCATTCTCACGCCACATGACCATGCGAGGATAATAGTAGGTAGTTAGAACAATATTGATTGTGCCATCTTCTCTCGCGACCCTCTCCTCGCGGAGAATGGCTAAATCGTTAACTGAGGAGCATATTTAGGAAAATGCTCCCATGCCCAGGCCTGAAGAAAGTTCACCGCGGTAAAAGTTTCAACTTCATGACGAGCGTTTACCCTGCGAATGTCTTTGCAGAGGAGATCTAGTTGATGATAAAAACCACCCAGGAACATATCCGCCAAAGGAAATGAGATACCTCGCGACATCAGCACAACCATCAACACAAGCTAATTTTTAATGGTGTCACGAGGAATGTGTTCAAAAAAATCATGACAAAGCCAATAGAGGAGAAATGCCTCTAGTTCAACGGGGATTCTTTTCCTTCCGAACAGGAGAGCAGACCTTCCCTTCATCAGGATTTGGAGCCCAGTATCTAACTCGTAGAGGGAAAGAGGCGTGCTTGTTTACCTTGACATCACGACCGGGAAGGGCTTCGCCTCGAACAACTTGGCTCGAAACGGTAACAGCGGGGCCCTTTATAGCGTCAACCATCATTTTCTCGCCAACGGGATGACCTAGTGTACCTCTACCGCTAGCTATCGAGGGTTTGTCCTTCCTTGTCGAAGCATGGGTCACCTTAGACTTCGCTTTGGACTACTTCCTTTACCCAATGACAAACCCTTCCTCAAGACAAGTACCCTCTACTTGGGAGCCATCCTTCTTCTTGCCCTGGCTTCTCGGGACTTGCCTTTATATCTAATCAAGTAAGCACATAGAGATTTGTCTAATTCATCCATGGCCTCGTAGGTGACCGCTTCATGATACGGGATGAGACCCATGAATCGACAATCCCATCAGGGCAACAACGTCCTCCAATACCGGAGCTGCCTCGCCCCAAGTAGAGAAGAAAGTATGGACCTGAGATATCCAACGCGAATAGAGTATGAGCATTTCGCTTTTATATTTTGCTACTAGAAAATAAAAAGATGCTTCTATCGCGTCCTCTATCCCCAAATAATAGAGCATAACCGAGTGTTCGGGATTGGAACGTATATATGTGACCCAGGATTCCCAGAAAGCAAAAGTCTCCGCTGAAGAACGCGAGTCTACGGTTGGAAGGTGATAATCCCCGCGTTGAATGGCCACGCATGGAATTTTGTTTAAGGATTAAAGAGGAGAGTTGCTTTCTTCGGGATGCATAAGCCATTTAGGGGAGAAGAAGAAAGGTAGTACTGTCAGATTGGTCAGACGGAAGTCGAGGTAGTCGTCTGTGGGAGGAATCCGCTGACCATCGACGAAAACCTCGGGTTGCATAGCCTCCGATAAATCTCGGCTACCAAGAATTTCTGGAGTAGAGTACAACTTCCCATCAGCGGGCAGAGGAAGAGGTCCGTCGCCGGACTAATCACTAGGCTCATATTCCGCCCGAGTCTCTATTCCTTCCACTTCCTCTTCTTCCTCAACTGAGGAGCGTCTAGGGAATTATATGACATCAAGAATGATAAGGAGAGAGGATACACACAGTATAAAAGGAGATAAAGCTGTAAAAGAGAGGTCTTAAAAATATATAGTGAAAACTTTTTTACTATAGGGATGAGAGTAAGATGGTTACTCAGAAGATGGTAACCGTGAGAGAGTTCCAAGAGATAATAGGACAAGTAATAAAACCAACCAATGCGCACGCTCAAAGGAAGCATACCGAAGAATTAGTCGAGGGAAACTGGTCTAAGGGAGTATGGATTGACTGTTGAGATATCTAACGATTAGCCTAATAATCAGGGGACTAATGTTGATACCTGAAAAATGACTACCTATTTATAAGGGGAGTCATTTATATTAGGTGGGCCTTAACCCATGGATACCTTGGGTTCTTGGGGACTACGCCCGAACTCTTAGTGACACATCCAATAAATATAGGATAAAAAAGGGATAAAAGGAAAGACTAGGGGTAGGATTGAGAAGTGATACTTTGGTAATAATAATAGGTTTGGGAAGGATATGTGTCAAGAGGAGGTAAAAAAGGAAAATCTATAAAAGGGAAAGGGATAATACTAAAAAAAAAAAAAATTGTTTCTCTCTCTTACCAAAATCAGAAAGGTGTAGTCCTTGCTGTGACGGACCATGAGCGTTGTTGGCCCGGAATTTTGAGACAGTCCATTTCAGTCACTAAACTTTATTTGAAATCAGAATCCTCAAGGATCATGTGCGAATGTCATGCTTTTACAAAAATAAAGAATTATGATCGATATTATGCTGAACTATGCGAGACCTCATTTATATCGCAAACCTGTAATTCACAAATTAAAGAAGCTTTGGTTTTTTTTATTGATCGATGATGCTCTTTTTTACTGAATTTATAAAATCGGTCGTGTTATTTGAGGGTACATATCAAAAAATTTGTTCACTTATAAATGAGGGGTTCGAAATTCATAAGTGCATATTTTACATATTTAGAGTGTCAATTTTATACTAGTATTTTCTATATTTCTTGTGAATTATTGTATATTATGTTTGTTTTGTAGTTTATGTCTTTTATTAAGTGAATCATCCAAAAAGGAGCTGCAAAGTATTAGATTGTGCATGAAGAGAACTGTTGCAAAAGAAGTAGGACCAAAGAACAAGCGGAATTTTCCCAAATTAAATATTTCTCATCACCATATTGAAGAGAACGAAAAAACAAAGCCAACGGCGAAAGAATGAGGTCATTCCGACTTCATACGAAGAAGTTATAAGAAAAAAAAGTTCAGAATATTCTCAATGGGTCAAGCCATCGAGAAAAGAAAATCCAGAAGAAAAATAAATTTGATGGTTCAAGCCATCGAGACAAGAATAAATTTTCATCGAGAAACTGAGCGTGAAAACCTTTTTGTGGTATATTTTGGAGTTTTGGAAACCTATTTAGACTGAGATTCGAGTAAGGAGACTTCTACAACTTGGACACCTATATAAGAGACACATAGATCACTTCTACACATATAAATATCTAGAGCTAGGTTTTACATATAGAAGAGAGATTTATTCCATATTCTAGGGTTTACCTCTTTTGGGGGAAACCATGTTATTTCTTCTTCTTTCTTGTATCATGGGTAACTAGTTTTTATTGATTAAGGATGATTTCAATGTTCTAAGCGTGAAGCTTTGTTAGTAAATACAAGTTTTTTTGGAGTTTTAATCATCTTATTGTTTGTCTTCATAATATCTATAGAGTTTATGATTGGTTCTTATATTGTTTGGGTGCGCAACCAAGTTATTTTATTGATCATTCTATAGCTAGTAGAGAGTTGTGAGATACTTGTAATAGTCGAACACCTCCTACACAAGTAGAGAACGTGAGACTTGCAGAGGGATTCTATGGAGAAATTTTGTGTGAAGATAACACTAGCAAGCATACCGAGCTTATGTGTGTTATGCTAGGATCAACCTAAATTCACAAACCCTAATGCATTCGATTGGGTTACACCTTGAGATCTTATTCATAGTGGCTCAAATGGATAGAATCTAGTAGTCGAGCGCTTCCGTACCTGATACGATTCTGAGATACATATATATATGTAACCGCAATCGCACGGCATCTAACTAGTAGACAACCGCAAACACGGATCGAACCCACAGGGAGCGGGCAAATACTGCAATCAATATCTCAATTAAACTAAGCAAAAATAATATCTTTTGGATTTTTAGAATTATGAATGAAATAATTAAAAATAATATCTCAGCAGAGAGAGTCGGTAACCAGGGTTTTTAGTATCCACCACTATTTCTATTTAATTACTGAAGTGAAACATAACTCCTGAATATTTATCTATTGTTCCTTCTATCGACATCACCTATTATGTGTATTAGATTCGCAAATGTCTCTGGGACGCCTTAAGCATGGCGCTTCAAAAACTCTCAGTCTCAGTATACACCATCAAATTGCGTTAGCGATAAAAATTATATGAAACTAATTATAGGCTCACAAATAATACCTGGCTATTTTAAGCATACCCCATCAAAGGATTTAACCCAAGCATGAAATACCAAATAAGTAGACAAATATATTTGCAATTATATTAATTATGTGCAAAGGTTACTATATTGTACAGAACCGGTGAAGCAACAACTAATGTTTTCATTAAATCAATAAATCAAAATCAGGAATTAATCTATTCAAATCATAATAATCCTTTTCTTAATAAATCAATCAAAAATAGCCTATTACTCAAAGTGGTTTCAAACATAAAACTCAAGCTACAAAATCAATTAGAACATGGAGATGGGTTTTTCAAAACCCATAAAAATAAAAACAAAGTAGAGATGAGAGATTAAACCCTTTGTTTACTGTCCTTTTCTTCCACCTTCGTATTAGCTTATGTATGCCTATTCTTCTCTTTATAGCCGCCAACCAAATTACACCTCTCTGTACATAGCCCTCAACATCAGCCCCGTCGTCACGTCTCAATCCGTCCACCAATAAATCCCACCTAATTTTCCTATCACCTCCCTCTCTCACAGCCGCTCCCCTTTTCTTTATAGCCTTCTCTCTATGATCCTCTCTCCTCTTTTACCTTTCTTCTCTCTCAATCAATCACCAAAAGCAGCTGTCCCTTTCAGCCCCTCTCTCCTCTGTCTCACCACTTGTTTCGGTCCCCACCTTCTCCAGCTTACACCTACTAATCCTCTCTTTTCACTTCAATCAATCACACCTTCCACCTATCTCTCAAATCAATTACACTTTTCTCCTCTCTCACAAACGTCCTTTTTTAAGTCTCCAATCAATCTCGCCTACTTTTACTATCACCTCCCCCTCTTACAGCCGCTCCCCTTCTTCTTTCTCACTGATCCTCTCTCCCCAATCCAATCAGTCAACCTTCTCTACCCTCTAATCAATCAACTTTCTCTCCATCTCCACCTTTTTTCTCTCTCTATCTTTCAATCAATCTCCTTTCACCTATCTCCACACCCTCTCACCATACAGCCCCAGGTATTCTCTCTTCACACTGTCAGCCGCCACCTACCTCCTCCTCATCCTTTACGCTTTCAAACCCCTTTTTCCTTACTATTATGTTGTCTTTTATACCCTCTTCTATTCGTCCACGTCATCAACTTACTTCCCTCTTTATCTGCCCAGACCAAATCATCCACCTGCCTCACTTCTTTCTTTAATTTGTGTTGAAACAAGATAACAACCCGACAACCTCTTTCACAATCTCCAATGCAATAACCAACTCCCTTTCTATCTTACATTAACCGAGCCATAACTCATTTTCTCCTCGGTCATGTCTCCACAGAAGTTTTATGCCTTCACTAATTTCCCTTCTGTCCATTTACTTCTTACCACTCTCTAATTTTTCATAATATGCCCAGTACCACTTTCGTATCCACTTAATGAATTTTCTTGAGTCAAAATGTCCAATGGACTTCCAACTCCAATCACCTAGTTAAATGAAAATGTTGTAGCAAGATTAACAAGGGCTATTAGCACATAAAAATAGTAAAATTAATACAATTAAAAGTACTAGCAAATATATATTAGGCGGTAAAAATGTAAAAATTATGCATGTATCAAATACCCCTAAACCTATATTTTGCTAGTCCTCGAGCAAAACTAACATAAACTAAGTCTATAAAAAATAATGAAATCCTAACTTACTTTCGCAGGAATCTCGACTACATTTATCTTATGTAATAAGCCTTTAAACACTAAGTGGCCTTAACGGACGGATTTTGTCTCGTGAGGGTTTACAAGAGGTATACCCACAAAACCTTTACTCCAAAACCTAGCTACCTGTGAACGATTGAGGTTAAACACTAAACAAGCTATTTAGTTGGCATACTAAATTCTTCGGCTATATGAATCATTACCCTGTATGAATCTAATTGATGTACACGAGTTTGCACTCAGCATACAAAAATTCATATAAGAATGCAAAATTCTACTCAAATAATCATCAAACGTTCCAAAACTGGATATAAATTGTCAACTTCACATTGCTCGGGATCAATCAAATTCAAACACAAGGATAGATTAGAAGATAGATATAGAAGTGATGAGTTGTGCATATGTTGACTAAGGTGAACGGTGTTTCCCAAAATATTAGTACAAAATACGGCTCGAATGCTATTATTTTTATTATTATTTATATACATAATTTATTTATTTTTATTTATTTTTCTTTTTCACGACTACATGATTAAATCTTTTGAATCTAATCGCATGCTCCTTTTCAGCAAATTACATAATAGTTCCCATGGATCCTGTATTCCACGCTTGCTTAGGCGACAGAGACAGGGAGAACACACACATACTGCTATCGAAGTGTCAATTTTTTTTTGACAAAATTAAGTTTCTAACGCATGCGAGCTACGACCTTATGGCAATACTAGGGCCCCAAAAAATCACTTAGAGAAACATAAAATTGCGAAATAAAAACAGAAAGTGATATAGTTATGATGATTGCGAGATATGCTTGTTCAATGATTATCATGTTATCTCTAACACCTGAGTGCATCCAGATATGAATAGACCATTTAGCTGGGTACACCAATTCCTATAGATAAGAGCTTTTCATCTACCTAGAATGGTTAGTGTCATCCTGAATTGTTCACAAGTTTCTAAATTTCGGAGTTTCTTATTGGCATCAATTTTCGGAAACTCTACCCCCAAACCTAAATTTAACATTGTCCTCAATGTTTCAAACCGTGCAACCCAGAATGGTATGCAATAAATATAAATAAGAGAGACAAATATAAATCAAAGAGAAATAATTGGAACGTCTCACCTGATTGACGCAAGAAACACAGTATTCTCTGTAACATACATCAAACGATAGTAATCACAAAGAACACCAAAAATAAAAATAAAAATAAAAAAACAAAATCTACCTACTGGATATGTATAGAAAGGATCTCCATAAATTAACAACCTAAAAATTTAGGGATCAACCCAAAATAAAATATATACAAATGACAGTTTCACACTTATATTATGGCAACACGGAAACACAAAAACTAACAAAAACAAGGGATTATCCCCAAACCAAGTTTCTACTACACTTGGAAGTGCGTAAAGAACAAAATATGGGGATAATGTTGGGATTGGGAAAATATCAATTGGTTCTTGCACGGTGTCAGGAACAGGCAAGTCCTCTGTGTATTTGGAAGCAAAGTGATCCAACAAAACTTGACAAGCACACAATTCTAACCTTAAATTAGGTAACTTTTGGAAGTCTAGGGGCCTAGAAACAACCTCTAAGTCGGGTGAATGATCTTGTGAGATAGATTCATCTATGGAATTAGGAAAATCATCCACAGGGTCATCTATATATTTTATATGGAACGGAGAGTCACTACAAAGCTGATCATCATCAACAAATAATCTCTGGCATTCCAGAACTCTCAATCTTTGTTCCAAACAAAGTGGTCTGTGTTTATAATATTTCTCATATATCGTAGAGGAGATTCTTCGCTTACAATAGGTGAAGCAAGAACTTCCTTATGCCGTGACCGATTCATATATTCCCGAAGTATCATCTTAGATGACGTCTCCTGAGAAGGAGTCATCATCCTCAGAAAAGTACCTGAAAAGAAATACTAAAACAAAAACAAGTAAAAAGGAGAAAGAAATCCTAAAATAAAATAAAAATATTGTACAAATAATAAATAAATAAAATAAAAACCTAAACTACGATTAGAAAATAAAAAATACTAATTACAATATTTCACAACCGCTCCCCGGCTGCGGCCCCAAAAATTGATAGGATTCTGAGATACCTATATATATATAACCTCAATCGCACAACGTCTAACTAATAGACAACCGCAAATATGGGACGAACCCACAGGGAGCGGGCAAATACTGCAATCAATATCTCAATTAAACTAATCAGAAATAATATCTTTTGGATTTTTAGAATTATGAATGAAATAATTAAAAAAACTAAACTAATAAAACAACTAAGCAGAGAGAGTCGGCAACCAGGGTTTTTAGTATCCATCACTATTTCTATTTAATTATTGAAGTGAAACATAACTCCCTAATATTTATCTATTGTTCGTTCTATCGACATCACCTATTATGTTTATTAGATTCGCAAATGTCTCTGGGACGCCCTAAGCATGGCGCATCAAAAACTTTCAGTCTCAGTATACACCATCAAATTGCGTTAGCGATAAAATTATAAGAAACTAATTATAGGTTCACAAATAATACCTGGCTATTCTAAGCATACCCCATCAAAGGATTTAACCCAAGCATGAAATACCAAATAAGTAGACAAATATATTTGCAATCCTATTAATTATGCGCAAAGGTTACTGTATTGTACAGAACCGGTGAAACAACAACTAATGTTTTCATTAAATCAATACATCAAAATCCAAAATTAATCTATTCAAATTATAATAGTCTTTTGCTTAATATCAAAATAGCCTATTACTCAAAGTGGTTTCAAACATAAAACCTTAACTACAAAATCAATTAGAACATGGAGATGGGTTTCTCAAAACCCATAAAAATAAATTAACAAAGTAGAAAGGAGATATTAAACCCTTTGTTTGTTGTCCTTTTCTTCCACCTTCGTATTAGCTTCTGTCTGCTAATTCTTCTCTTTACAGCCGCCAACCAAATTACACCTCTCTGTACACAGCCCTCAACATCAGCGCCGTCGTCAGAGAAAAACCAAAAATCCCCCCAATCCGAACTCTCCTCTGTCTCACGTCTCAATCCATCCACCAATCAATCCCACCTACTTTTCCTATCACCTCCCTCTCTTACAGATGCTCCCCTTTTCTTTCTAGCCTTCTCTCTCTGATCCTCTCTCATCTTCCACCTTTCTTCTCTCACAATCAATCACCAAAAGCAGCCGTCCTTTTCAGCCCCTCTCTCCTCTATCTCACCACTTATTTTGGTCCCCACCTTCTCCATCCTACGCCTACCAATCCTCTCTCTTCACTTCAATTAATCACACCTTCCACCTCTCTCTCTAATCAATCACACCTTTCTCCTCTCTCTCACACGTCCTTTTTCCAGCCTCCAATCAATCCTACCTACTTTTCCTATCACCTCCCCCCTCTCACAGCCACACCCTTCTTCTTTCTCTCTGATCCTCTCTCCCTAATCCAATCTGTCAGCCTTCTCCCCCTCTAATCAATCAACCTTCTCTCTCTCTCCACCTTTCTTCTCTCTCTCCCTTTCAATCAATCTCCTTCCACCTATCTCCACTCCCTCTCGCCGTACATCCCTAGATATACTCTTTTCACACTATCAGCCTACCCCGGCCCCCCCCCCCCTCCCCCTTTGTGCTCTGAACCCCCTTTTTCCTTATTATTCTATTTTCTTTTATACTGATAGACACGTTTTCGAGTCTTATTTGATGTCAATTTGTATATTGTTAGAACTCATTTGTGTACTTATGTTGTGATTTTATTGTGTTTGTAGGTATTTTTGGAGAAATAAACATTTGGGAAAAATTGACTCAAAACGTTATAAAGGCACCCATAAAAAATACTAAAGGCACCCCCAGAATTTATAAAGGCACCCATGCCTTGGATTACGGGCACCCACTTATTTCAAAAATCAAAACTGGCGGGAATTTAATCTTTTCAAATCTTTGAAGTTTTCAAGCGAATATTTGGCGTATTGTTAAGAGTATTTTGAGGAGATATGAAAAGATATGCTAAATAGAGTTTACAAAATTTGAAAACACTAGAGAATCTCGGTGCAAATCAGTTAAGTTTAAAGTAAAAAAATCAGTTATTCTCGGCTGATCTGATTTGATTCTTTGTAATAAAATTAATCTCCTTACCATTTTGATAGATTCTCAAGATAGAATGGAAACATAATCAAGGAGATTTGATGAAATCAGTTGAGAAAATCATCGAGAGTATAAAAGAATAAAGAGACGAGATCTGATTCTCATTAATGGGAGGATATTCACGAGATTTGGAGAGTTATGGATGCTGCAGTATAAATAGGAGTCGATCATAAGACTTGGGGGGGGGGGGGGGGTCTTGAGAGGCCAAAAATCGTAAAAATCAAATTCCAGAAAATTCCTGTGATGAAGAAGATGAAGATTATGTTGCAAAAAGTTTGAAGTTTCCGTCGTCAAAAGGTTGAAGATTTCGTTGCTAAAGCTTTTAACTTTGCAACATTTATTTTCAGTGAACACATTCTTTCTGTAACAATGAGTCTGTAACGCTTATAAACGTTGCAAACTCCTTGTTTTCATTATTTTCTCTCTTTTTCATCATTTATAAACACTTTGAGCTATGTACCAATCTTTTGAGGGTGTTTTCAACATGAGGAGCTAAACCCCTTTACTGAGGTGATGGAAGAAGCCATTGTTCCAAGAAAAGTGGTATATTCTATTTTAATTAATTTTTGTAATTTCTTTTATGATTAATTGTTTTGATTAAAAATTGATTTAATGATTTTTATTAAGCAGTTGTGATTTCATTAGATGGTACATGCTTGGCCTAGGTTTTAGTTGTTCCATGCTTTTGTTATACAATTGTTATTTTGAAAATCTACTTGTTGCAATATTTTAGAATCAAATTAAACGTAATAATTGCATGAATATTGATTAGATTGAATCACTTTAATTGGTTAATGGTGAAATCCATAACCTCAGTATTTTTGAATATTATTTTTATATTTTATTATAGTTTCTAGTTTAAAATTTAGTTTATTAAATCTAAAATCAATCTTGACATGTTCGAGCGAACGATACTTTATTTACCACTAATTACAAAACACATCATATACCCTCTTCTATTCTTCCACGTCATCAACTTACTTCCCTCTTGATCTTCCCAGACCGAACCATCCACCTGCCTCACTCCTTTCTTTAATTTGTGTATTGAAACAAGACAACAACCTGACAACCTCTTTCACAATCTCAAATGCCACAGCCAACTCCCTTTCTATCTCACGTTAACCGAGCCACAACACCTTTTCTCCTCGGTCAGATCTGTCCCTACACTTACCGATCATCCCAAATCCACATAAGTTTCATGCCTCCACTAATTTCCCTTCTGTCCATTTACTTCTTACCACTCTCTAGTTTCTCATAATATGCTCAGTACCACTTTCGTATCCACTTAATGAATTTTCTTGAGTCAAAATGTCCAATGGAATTCCAACTCCAATCACCCAGTTAAGTGAAAATGTTGTAGCAAGATTAACAACGGTTATTAGCCCTTTTTCATTTGTAGCTTGGATGTACTTGTACCACCTATAAACACATAAAAATAGTAAAATTAATACAATTAAAAGTACTAGCAAATATAAATTAGGCGGTAAAAATATATAAATTATGCATGTATCAGTACCCAGTGATAAAAGGAGTTTTGGGGATACCAGAGCCTATTGCTATTCTACGGTTGGTGATGAATGATTCTAACGAATGATATATAAGTGTACTAATTTAGTTAATGTTTCATAACGGCGAAGGACTCCCTAATCATCTTTCTTTCTTTATTATTATTATTTTCATTTTTCTTTTGATTACTTAAACCAATCCCCCTTCATATTTACTTTATTATAATTTTGTTAATCTAAATAACATCTCAATTACGCAGCTCTCCGTGGGAACGATCCTTAGTACCGCTTTATTATTATTTAATTAGTGGTAAATATATCGAGTAATTTGTTGCACTTACGACATGCATCAAATTTTGGCGCCGCTCTAGGGGAGCAGTGGTTAATTGATTTGTTATTTTTTTAGTTCGTTTAGTAGTTTAGAATTTTTCACGTTTTTCTATAGTATTTTTCATATTTTTTAGGTTTTCGTGGTGTTAACAAGTCGTTGAAGGTGTTCAACTCTCGTTCGGGAGGTAAATTCTAATAACAGGTTGTGAATATCACTTTTTTTTTTTTATTTTAGATTTTCTTTTAGATTTTATGTTTTTCTTTTGTGAGTTGTCATGTTTCCCTACGGAAATAACATGTACGGTCACAAGATCACTCATACAATAGTGAAATCAATATGGTTTTCAATCTCAAAGTTATGACAACTACCAACCATACCATGGGTATACTCAAAACCAATTCTTTGGTTACGATCAATACTCTCCGGAACCTTTTGGTTATTCTCACACATATCAACAACCTTATGACGGGTATGCAAGTGAAAAATCACGAGGTTGGGATGATAGTTATACTTCGAATCGTTTATCTTCTAAAGGTGAGCAGAAGCTGGATCAGTTAATTCTTCATTTAAAAACCATATATCCATGCCGAAACCACTCAATGAAAAACCAAGCATGGAGAATAATATGCCAATCGAATCTTACTATAACATATCCAACTCAAATCCTGATCGTTTTTATTATCATTCACCTATTCAAAAAGGGGAGACTTGGTCTGGAAATCTTGTGGTAAGTGAAAGTATATGTTTTAAAAAACGTATTGACCAACTGATCCAAATAATGGCTGAACATAAATAACGCTATGATTGGGAAGAATCACACAAAGAAATTCAAAGGAATATGGAAAAATTAAAAATACAAATTGCTCAACTCGGTAAGAATAGTTATGAGGAAGAAGTTTGGCAACAAAACCAAAACGATTTTGAAATTCCTAAGGATAATAACGAATATTTTGAAGAAGGGCAACCTTTTGAAATTCCCTGTAACAAAGATGAAGTTATTCCAGCTTCGGTTCATAATAAAGATCATTCTCATATTCAAAAGGAGGAGCCTTGGTATGACCAAACCATTGTTATAAACGGTATAACATACTCAAACGCATATCAATGTTATAAAGAATGTTTGGATTACAATGTTTTTAGGCCGGTTGATTTGCAAGCAGTGGATCCAATTATTCCTTCGTCGGAGATTCATAAAGAATACCCAAGGATGTGCACCAATGAACTATACTTTCTGGGAGAAGATTCTGAATATGATGACGAGGTTGTTGAAGAGATGGTGATTGAGAAGGAAACTAAATTAATCAAAGTAGCTTCTCAAAGAGTTGTTAACCCAGCTTTTAGGAAAATACCCCACTTAGGATTGGAGTTGTTTGATTCCAAAGTTTTAACGGATTATTTTGCTTCTAACTATCCACCACTAGATATGTTTGATTCTAGCATTGTGCAGGTTCACCTAGAGGAACCCAAAGAAGTTCCCTTATTCTACGTTCTTTATACACTTCCAAGTGTTGAAAAGACTAATTGTGGGGGAAACTTCCCTAAAGTAGCAGTTTTAATATTTATATCTTATGCTAACATTTTTATGAAGTTGTTATTAGAACTGCAGATCGTTATCTGGGTGGATCCCCAGGTTTTCAGATTGTTGGTTTATGGGCGATAACGAGAAGGTCAGGCTGAGGATGTTAAACTAAGCGCTGAATGGGAGGAAACCCATTGGTTTTGTATTTTTATCCTTATCTTTTATCTTTTTATTAGTTTTTCATATCATTACTTGACTTCCCATCTTGATTTTACATTGGAAGAGTCAATTTACATTGAGGACTACGTAAAGTTTAAGTATGGGGGAGTGATTAAGCATATAAAGTTTTTAGTCTATTATAAGCATATAAGAGTTTTTAGTCTTTACTTTTATAGGCATATAGAGTTGTTAGTCTTTACTTTTACAGGTAAAATTTTTGAAATTTTTTGTAAATATTTGCATAAACCTCCAACTTTTAGAGATTTTAGAGTCACTTAGTATACTTCTAGCTAAGTTTACTTACGGATTTCTTACTGAAATAACTGAACTTAGAAGTATTAGAAAACTATATTTGGAGTTCTTAGTTATTGAGAGGTAATATTGACAAAATGGACTTAAACTTACAGGAGAGAGTACAGTATTTGAGAAGTTGATCATTCAATACCCATGAGTGAGGCACCAAACCTTCAATTATCCGTTTAGAGTGTTTCATCTGCGCAAATTTCGGGTAGAATGATGAGTTATCCAACTTTGCACCAATTTCAGCACTACTTTTTGATCTCTTGTGTGCTATTCCTATCAATCATGAGGGTGTCATCAGAATTGCTAACTCTATCATGTAGTCTTGTTTGAAGTTGGCACCATTATTTCGACAACAACAGGTCCATAGAAACACCATCATCATCAACAAGTGGAATATTAAAAATTTGAAGGAAAGTTGAAGACATTCAAAGTTTACAAGCAACATTACAAAAAAGAGCAAATTTCATATTCAAGTAAAGCAACAATACAATGACCAGAATTATATATACATGTTGAAGACTAATATACAAGAGCGAAAGAATATCAAAAGATGAGAGTTATTGAAGTTTATGATATCGAGACAATACAAGTTGTGAAGAATCAAGTGGTAAAGTCCTTTCCCCACGGCCATAGTAGTTTTAATATTTATTTTATTTTACTTTCAATTTGTATTTTATTTGAGTTTTGATTAAAAAAAAGAATAATGTTTATTATTGCTTTAGTATATTTGTTTTTGTATTCATTCAATAAGGCCGTGGGGAAAAAGAAATCTATAAAGAAGTTGCAAACAACAAGAATTTGAGGAAAAAAAAGTTATAATTGTCAGGGTTCTACGAATTTCAAGAGTTCATCATCAACAGTTGAAGACCGAAGACGTTTCTATTGGATGCTGTGAGAGTGGTGTTGATTGTAGATCGGTGATAGACACATTTTTGTGTTTGATTTATCTCAATTCTTTATATTGATAGTGCTCGATTGTGTACAAATTGTGTTATTTTATGTGTTTGTAGGTACTTTTGGGAAATAAACATCATTGGAAAAATTGCTCGAAAAAGTGTTAAAGGCACCCAACAAGAAATGATAAAGGCATCTGCACTCTCGATAGGGGCACCTCAGGCACCTATTCTTTTCAAATTCAAATAATGGCGGGAAAATCTCCTCTCTCAAATGTGAAGAATTTTTGCGTGAATTAGAGGAGAACTTTTTAGAAATAATACCAGACTATCTTCTTACCAATTAAATGAAGAGTTTGTACGAGATTTGAAGACAATAAAATCCAACATAATCAAATCGAATCTTCTCATGAAAAAATCAGGGAACAAAACTATTTTACGTAACAAAGGGATTACTTCCTATTTTAACTGTGATTTGTTTCCATCCTCTCAATGATGTTAGAACAATAAAAGGATAACAACTTAAAAAATATTCTCGCTCTGTTAACAGCGAGAAGGAGTTTTGATTGAAAATCACCGACAATATATTCTCATTGATGAAAAAGTAAAATAGGAGATATTTGAGAGATTTTAGATGGTATTGATGTTTGAATATAGATAAGAGATCGAGAGAAGATTTCGAGGGGAGGCTGGCAGAGGCCAGAAGCTTGAGAAAGAGATTCAGAAAAAATTTGTTGTTGTTGCTGCTGAAGAACACGAAGAACAGACGCTACGACAACAGTTTCTTCAACCTCTCAGCCACGATTTCTTCATCCATTTGCAACCGATATCTTCGTCTTTGCAACATTTATCTTCAGCTGCAACAGTTTCTTCAACACATCTGCAATGGATATCTTAGCATCTGCAACGTTTATTTTCAAGCTCTATTGCAACAGTTACACTGTAATGTCCATAAAACGTGCAGATTTCCTGTTACATTATTTTTGGTTTTTTTTTCATCTTTCAAGCACTTTTTGAGCTATGTACCAATATTTTGAGGGTGTTTTGAGCAAGATGATCTAAACACCATCACTGAGGCAAGGAGGAAGATATTTTTCCATGATTAATTGGTAACTTTTAATAATTCTTTTATGACTTTTGCATTTATTTTTAATTGAAATTACGATTTTTTTTAATTGATTGTGATTTTATTTGATGGTTTATGCTGGGACCTAAAGATTTTGATGAGCCATGCTTGTGATTTACAATTGATATTTTACAAATCTACCTTTGGCAAAAATTAAAGTCACTTATTTGAGCTAGAATTGTATAAAATTATTATTTTTGGAACCAATTAAAAGTGGTTAATGGTGAAATCCATAACCTCAGTACTTGTGAATATTATTTTCATATTTTGTGTATATTTTCTAGTTTAAAATTATTTTTAAATCTAAAATCAATCTTCACAAGTTCGAGAGTTTGAAACCCTTTTCTTACCACTATCAGAAAACTATCAATCGGGTGAGAAGGTAAGTAAGCGTTCCCATCCTTACATAGTGGTTGATTTCCTTTCTTAGAGGTAACTAAAAAAAAAGAAGGTTCTTCTTCATCCCACGTTCTATGGGATAACATCTTCATATAATTCGGAAGGTTACCTTTCCTTCCCACCATTCAAAGTGTGCAGGATTTCTATCTTCACTCCTGCCTGCACACATATGAGAACCATAAAGTGCGTCTTTTGAGTGTCAATTTTATAAAACCCTATTGTTGAGGCAGAAATATTCGGTCGCCCTCGAACCTGGATTCTTTCGTATGGTGGTTTTCTCATAACTCAAGAGTTAAGCATGATAATAATGTTCTTTGGAATTTCTAACTTCTTATTATTTGTGTGCAGAAACTTTATGTCCTCGTATCTCTTTGGAAACATGTGAATTTGAAGTGTTTGGAAGTTGGAATGTAGGTTTTGTGGGTATACCTCTTGTAAACCCTCACGAGACTATATCTCGTCCACTAGGGACACCTAGGGGTTTAATGGATTATTACACATGCTAAGTGTAACCGTGTCCTCAACGAAATGAAGTTGTTTTATTTTAGTTAGTTTAGTTTGCTCGAGGACTAGCAAAAGCCAAGTGTGGGGGAATTTGATAAGTGCATATTTTACATATTTAGAGTATCAATTTCATGCTAGTATTTGCTAGATTTCTTGTGAATTATTGTATATTACGTTTGTTTTGTGTATATGTCTTTTATTAGGTGAATCATCTAAATAGAAGCTGCAAAGTGTTAGATTGTACATGAAGGGAAGTGTTGCAAAGGAAGAAGGACCAAATACTAAGTGTAAGTTTCCTGAATTGAATATTTATCATCACCATATTGAAGAGAACGAAGAAACGAAGCCAACGACGAAAGAATGAAGTCATTCCGACTTCATACGAAGAAGTTATAAGAAAAACAAGTTCAGGATTTTCTCGATGGGTTAAGCCATCTAGAAAAGAAAATCCAGAAGAAAAATAAATTCTCGATGGGTAAAGCCATCGAGAAAAGAAGAAATCTCGATGGGTCGAGCCATCGAGAAACTGAGCGTGAAAACCTATTTTTGGCATATTTTGGAGTTTTGGAAACCTATTTAGACCGGGATTCAAGTAGGTGGACTTCTACAACTTGGACACCTAAATAAGAGACACATAGATCACTTCTACACATATAGATATCTAGAGCTAGGTTTTACATAAAGAAGGGAGATTTATTCTATATTCTAGGGTTTACCCCTTTTTGGGGAAACCATGTTATTTCTTCTTCATTCTTGTATTATACGTAGCTAGTTTTTATTGATTAAGGATGACTTCAATGTTCTAAGCGTGAAGATTTGTTAGTAATACAAGGTTGTTTGGAGTTTTAATCATCTTATCGTTTGTCTTCATTTTATTTAGGGTTTACGATTGGTTCTTAGATTGTTTGGGTGCGCAACCAAAAAATTCTATTGATCATTCTATCGCTAGTAGAGAGTTGTGAGATATGAATAATAGTCGAACACCTCCTACACAAGTAGAGAACGTGAGACTTGCAGAGGGATTTCGTGGAGCAATCGTGTGTGAAGATAACACTAGTAAGCAGACCGAGCTTATGTGTTTGATACTAGGATCAACCTAAATTCACAAACCCTAATGCATTTGATTGGGTTACACCTTGAGAGTTTATTCATGGTGGCTCAGACGGATAGAATCTAGTAGTCGAGCGCTTCCGTATCCAGTAATAAAAGGAGTTTTGGGGATAGTAGAGCTTATTGTTATTCTACGGTTGGTGATGAATGATTCTAACAAAAGATAGATAAGTATACTAATTCAGTCAACGTTTGGTAACATCGAAAAACTCCCTAATCATATTTATTTCTTATTATTATTCTTTTCATTGTTCTTTTAGTTACTTAAACCAATTCCCCCTTCATATTTACTTTATTATAGTTTTGCTAATCAAAAAATAACATCTCAATTACACAGCTCTCTACGGGAACGATCCTTACTACCGCTATATTATTATTTAATTAGTGAGAAATATATCGAGTAATTTGTTTCACTTACGACATGCATCAAAAATTAGTTGAAGTATAAATGTCTGAATTATCCTAATTTGATTGATTTAGAAAAATTAAAAAATTATTTTTATTCAATTCAAAATTATTTAATTGATGAAGAATTGATTTGATTTGATCAATATAAAAGGATTTTCTAAGGAATTGAACCCTGTTAGTGTTGTATCTAGTTGTGTTTAACATAAATTGAATGATAAATTGCTTTGATTAGATCAAAGAAAAAAATTGAATTTTAAAAAATGGAACCAAAAAGTGTGACTGATAAATAACAGAATAGTCACCATATAGAAACCCTTAACAGTCGGCCAATAAAGAAATTGACTTTGGCCAAACACATGTTCTAAATATAAGAATAAACCTCCACCATCGCCACCACCAACTCAAGCCAAGTTGATACCAAAATATGGTGTCAACTAGGGCTGCACAAAGCTTTAAGCATAATATCTTGTAATGTCTTTTACACACTATCCAGAGCATGTCCAACATAAACACATTGAAGATCAATGTATTCAATCTCAACACTCTAAAGAGAGTTAAATACATAATTATCCAAAAAAGAACCAGCAATCAAACAACATACATATGAAAGAAGGCATTTGATTTCACTATGAGAACACCAAATAAACCCTAAATTACAGAGAGGGTGAGACACAGACCAAATAAACCCTAAATTACAAAAAAAGAAAAAAAACAAATTTTACTGAACCCTAAAATTTTAATTTCATCAATTTACAAATTAATACAAAACATTAGGTGATTCATGGGAAATGAAGGTTTGGTTTCCATTTACTTACTTGTTTCGACGTAAAATTTGATTCAAAATTTCGAGTTTTCTTCAACTATTTCTTCATGAAGGTTTGCAACTATTTCTTCGAGTTAGGTAGTCTCTGCAACAGTCAAAACAAGAGTGTTAATCGAACATGAAGATGAAGAAAGATCTGATTAAACGAAGATGAAGAAAGAGTGTTACCTACCTGATCGATTTTGTTCGCCTCTCGCC
>JAJJMC010015296.1:4511038-4551015 GCA_023531435.1 Papaver californicum
GATTACAGTTTTACAAATCGATTGATTAGAGTTTTACAAACAGATGAATCCTCACACGTGCTAAACTCACGTGTGAATTTCGGCGGGTTGGGCGGGTGGGTCGGGTGAAAGACGGTTTCACCCGCACCCGACCCGTTTATCAGCGGGTCGGGTCAAAATGGGCGGGTGCGGGTCGGGTCAAAATGGGCGGGTGCGGGTTGGGTTGGCGGGTTGAGTCGTGTATGTGCAACCCTAGTATCAACATGTCAAATTGACATCATAATCTGGTGTCAACAACCCAAGTTGACACAAAAATTAAAAAAATTCAGAAATAATATGGTCGCGTGAGTTAGATAGGGAAGATGGTGGTGACGTTGTTCAAAATAGAAGAAGAAGACGATAGAAAAAAAATCGCGTTGTTGAAGAAGAAGATCTCTCCCCGAGAAGAAAAGTTGGTGCCTTTCGTAATATTCAAATAATTGGCAGCCATGAGTAAAATAGCTGGTGCCTTTTTAAAAAGTTGCTTCCGTGGGTAATTTGTTGAAGCTTCCCTGAGTAATTTTGTGATTTTTACGTTTTTCAACAACTTTGAACCTTTCCGCTTTGCTTCGAATGCTCTTGAATCACATCCCATTTGTAGCTAACCTCTTTCCTTGCATAATTAAGTGACAATTCATTGTTCTTAGATGATTTCACCTAATTAAAAATAAATAAACAAAAAACAAGAATAATATATAATAATTTACTAAAGAATTTAGCAAATAATAATAGAGATTTTGACAATAAAAATATTAAATATATGCACCCATCAATAAATTTTGGAGATATGAACTATTTTCGTCAAATCCCTCTCTCTTTCCATTTTAATTACACAAAACTAAACTCTAATATTAAAAGCCGTGTTAACTAGTTGATGATGTCATTGACTAGTAGAAAAATATAACGATGTGGGTGGGATGTGGATGATCCTATAATAATGGTGTTACTTTCTTTTCCGCGATTCTCAACAATTGTTGAATAGAACTTAGTTATATCCCAGGATTTTCACCTTGCCTTTGCACTTTTTAGAAGTGACATACTAAGAGGTAAGTGGCAAATTGATATCTAGAAAATTCGATTATACTAAATCTACAACAAATTGATTTGAGATTTTTAGGCTATGTTATTTGGATACCGTGGGAGGATAATGTACATATATAATAGCTTCGAGGAGGAGGAATTGCAAGGAAGCTAACCCAAATTATAATTGTTTTCCGTGATCCTAATATTTTATATACGTGAAAGATTTTAAGGTAATTAAAAGATCGTTTTTATAGTTTCTTACTATAATCTTTCAGTTTGTTAAATAAATATAGATGTGCAAGGATACGTGAAAAATTTATAAAAAATGATTGAGTCCTAGTTTTTAAAGAAATGGTTGTTAAAAATTTAAAAATAAATTCATTTTAACATAAAGTCGTGCCCATGGAGATTCGATGCAAGAGGAGTGTGAGAAAAAAGGAAAAAATAAAGCTTTTACGTAACAGAGCGTAATTGGAGTGTAAACGTAAAAAATCAACCAAATATTAGGCATGAACAGATAACCTTCACGCTTTCTAGTCATATGTCCCATACCACATAATGGTTACGTGTTAAAACACTGCTCCGCCCTAATTTAAGGGCACAAAATCATTTAACACATTTTGTGTGACCTACAACTTCGTTCTCTACTTGACAGGAACCAAGTTGTGAAGCTTTTCCTCCTGTATATATTGGCTTGTGAATCAATATTTATATATGTGATATCAAATTGAAAAATCTGGTAAATGGCCAATATTCAACATAGGACTGGTTTAATAAAGGGCTAAAACAGACTGTAGTCCGTCCTTATTTCTCGCCCAACAATAAGTTAGTATTGAAATTTTATGAAAATGTTATTTTAGCCCCCTCTTATTAAACATTCCAGCACATTTGATAAATTTTTAACCTAAATAGATTTTAAACTATTTACTTTTAGTCCATTTATGATAACATGCTTAATGTAGATTCTTACTTTAAAATAAAAAGTAATCTTCTTTTCACCATAATTTTTTTTTCCTTTAAACTATAATTATTTTCAGTAATCATTTTTTATTATTGATTTTATTCGCTTTAATTTTTAATTGTATATCTATTTAATACTCCCTCCGTTTCAGGAAAAGAGTTACTTTCTCTTTAAATTTTTGTTCCAACAAAAGAGTTACTTTCATTTTTCAACATAACAAACTTTCAAAACTACCCTTGTTATTTTAAGAAATGTTATTATCCTCATTATAAAGATATATGTAGTATTAAAATTTTTGTTAGGGTAAATCTGGAAATAAATTATATAAGTTATTCTCTCTCATCTTGCCTTAACAATTGTGCAAATAGGAAAAGTAACTCTTTTCCTGAAACGGAAATATTTTATTTGTGAATCAAAATAAGTTACCAACTGTATAACTAGTTTCAAAAAGTTTACCGCGGTCTCCGACCGTCTCTAAATTAGTGATAATCAAATCCTATCAAATGAAGAATCCTGGGCCACTCCCTGAATTCAACGCCAAGTTGTTTGATCGCTTGGAAACGTAAATGGGCCAAAGACCGAAACATTTTGACTTGCCAAAAAGCCCTAATATGTAACCCACTTAAATGGGTAATTTGTGGGTTTTGTATTAGAATTCATTCGGATATAATAATCATAAAATGGGATAACCAGGTACCCATAGTTTTCATTTGTGTCTTTCTCTGTTCTTCAAATCAAAGAGCGATTTCTAAAATTAGGGTTCTCTTATTTATTTATCATATATAGTGATGGAAGCTACAAATGAAGAAGGAAGTCTATTGAGCTCAATCAGACCACCAAAACTAGAAGATGCAGGTCTAGAAGATTGTGCATTATCTCATGATTGCATTAAAGAAGCATTTTTTAAAGCTGCAAATTCTCTTAAATCTTTGGGTCGAACTGATCTTGATTCAGAAGATGAAGAAGAAACTGATGTTCTCAAAGGAGAATTAGGATTGCCTGATTCTCTGATTGGTGTAAAACCAGTTTCTGATCCTCCAGCATCATCTTGTTCTAATGAAAAAGGGAATGGTTTGCCTGAAGTTATTGGGGATGAAGCTTGTGTTGGTGGTGATGGTAGTGAAATTAGTGAGAAAGAATCCAATAGAATTTTAGGTTTGAATGTCCCTCAAGGTAAAAAGGAAGATGCTTGTATTGATGGATTACAGGGGTTAAAAATTCATGATAATGATAATGAAGATGATGATGAAGATGATGATGAAGAAACGGAATCTGAAAATCCTTGAGGCTTTAATTTGATTTTCCATTTTCTAGAACTTTGCTTGTTGCTGTTCGTTAGATTGGAACTCCTGACCCTGTACGAGTGTTGTTTTCCCCTCTTTGATGGTGTTATGTGTAAATTTGAATTTTGTAGACTTTGTTTGTTGTACCAAAAAATCAAGAAATTTACCTAGTTCTTGTTTTGTTCAATTCGAATTCAAGAACAATATCAAAGCCAAGTTCCATTCAATTACATTCAAAATCTGTAAATCGAACCAAGAACTCTTTATGAACAGATTGCATTATATGGATAAATTCATTGTTCGCTACCATTACGTAGTTCTTATTCTCTTCTTGTTATGCAATAATAACAACCATACTTTGTAAATCTGTTAATCCCATGTTGTGATGTAATTTCAGTCTTTATGTAAGTAAAAACTTTGACAGATGTAATTTCATGTCTTGTGTTCCTCGCGCTAGAGAGCGAGGGAGGGAAGCTCCTCTGCCGTAGTAATCCAGTGACCTGAGGCGGTGCTTGGGGGGACTTGCTCTAAGTTCCTTAGAACCACACAAGTGAGCGTGCACTCATAAACATTTCTTACAAAGCAGTCATCTGAGTAGACCATTTGCCTTGAAAAATCAAACGTCCCCAACTGTAAGATAAACATTCCCATTTCAAGTTGGAGCTCAAGCACCTAATAATCTTCTAGTTTATGCGTTGTTGATCTGCAAGCCTTTTTAGGAACAAGCAGCTAAAGAAGCAGCGGCAGCAACTGCTAAGGAGGCAGATGGCCAATTTGCAACTGTCCTGTGGAAGCACAGGAACTTGCTGCACCAGCCGCAGCTGCCGTTGCTAAGTCAAGAAAGGTACTTTCTCAGACAGGATTTTCTTTTTCTTAAACAGTTTACTTTTAGATGTTAATGAGTTTGAAGATGACTAAATCCATATTTGAAACGAAGAGAGTAGAATTTTTTATTTTTGGGGAAATAGACTGACGTGATGTATATGAGTAATATAATACCACAATATGGAGATGAATTAGGGCTCATAAATCACTCCACTACCCACAGCTTGCATTGAATACAAGCCTGGTTAGGTTGAAAACTTGAATTGGAAAGCAGCTGAGGTTTCCATGCTTATGAATCAATGCCACCTAGATTTTTACATTAGTAATTATCTGAATTTACAGGAAAGGCAACAAAAAATAGCTGCAGATGCCCATAATGCGGCTCCTGCTGAAGCCACTCGTCAAATGCTAACTGAAAAGGTATGTGAAAATCCTCAATAATGTCGGATAATCTTCCATAGAACAGTGAAGACAGTTTAGCAGGCATACAATAGTGCTTTCAAATCACTACCATGCACCCAATATTCAAGGAGTTTATAAAATTGGTCTGTTGTGTGTGTTTGTGCACGCTTGTATTCCTATCCATTTTGTAGATCTTGTACCATATTTCTGCTTATGTGTATGTATGTGTATTTTTCAATATGTAGACTCAGCTCCAAAATCCACCACGATGCGTTGGACAAACTCTTTGATGACTCTGTACGTTTATCTCATATGATCTTCTATAAATCTGAATTACTTTGAAGTAATGTGTGGAGTGTTTCTGTGGAGAAGATTGGTCGTTGTCATCTCCTATTATTCATTTTATTTTGAATTTGGACACTCGACGACTGCTAAGGCCGTAAAAAAGAACCAGACTGAATATGATAAAAGTGATACTCCCGCTAACATGGTTGTTGATCTGCAAGCCTATGTGGTGATGAGTTATAAACTCAGGTCACTGGTATAATGGCGTTACCACGGTACTACAGTGACACCAGCACTTAAAAAAGTACATAATAGATATCTCACAGTCAAGGTTAAGATATTTTATTAAAGAATGCTTAGAAAGCACGAAAGGGAAACAGACGCTAGAGCCTCAAAGGAGGAAAGGAACTAAGAAATAAGCCAACCACATAAAACAGGAAACAGAAAACAAAGCCACCCTAGAACAGCAGCTAACACAAAATTCAATCTCCAAGACGCACAGCTCATCTAATTCTCACAGTTACAAGTAATGACTAATGCCTTAGACGGAATTCTAAGAGTGATTTCTTGCATAAATATACATCCTACACCCAGTTGTGACTTTCTTCTGCAGCTTTAATCAGATTTGATATTGACGACTGGGCGACGACATACTGGACAAGAATTACTAACCAACAACCAGTTCATGAGACATCCTGAATGAGAAGTATGGGTACATGGACATCTAATAACTTCGGATTTCTTGCAAACTAGGATATCCGTGCATATTGTGCAGCCATACTCACCATCTTCACCTTTATAAACTTCTTTGTTTAGTCCATCAAGCAGATGTTTTGGTGCACCATTATTTCGATTGTTGTCCAGCTCATTATCACTGTCGCAATCCGTTTCGTATTCTGAACCTTCAATTCATAATCATCCGTATTATTATTATCTTCGTCTTCTTCATTAGATATGGCTTCATTTTCATAATCATCCTTATTATTATCTTCGTCGTCTTCATTAGATGTAGCTTCATTTTCTTCGTGTTGTATAATGGTGACATGTGCAGTGACTTTGAAAGAAACTTGTGTTTCTGGTGGACCAAGATTGTCAACCACATCAGCTAAAATATGATCAATAATCTTATCTCTGTAAGACACTGGAACACCCAAGCAGGAAAGCATATTATTACTCTCATCTTCGACAACATCTATGTCCTCATTGTCCTGCAAATCTCTTATCTCCACTTCCTCTGATCGAATATTACCAACAGCAGTATCAACGTCGCTGCTTCTCATAAGTTTTTTTAAGTTGATTTTTATTTTAAATGTTGGTTTGATATGATTGGTTTGCTCCTCCTCGTCAACATCCATATCAAGGAGTAAGCTGAAACCCACTACTGAGTACTATAGTGCCTTAGCTAATACTGTATATCTTCTTCTTAAAAAACTTGGCGACTCGTGAGAATCCTTCAATTCATCTTTCGACTTATATGGATTCTGGTGCGAATATCTTGCTAAAAATAACCAACTTTATACTGCTTGATTTTCTTCAAGCGCGAAAAAAGAAAATTTTGTAATTCAAATTATTATCGGGCAGGGTCGATAATTTTTGGAAACAAAAATAAAATATATACGCACCATTTTCACTATTTCTTAGAATTAAAAATAAAATAAAACACTATTTCCGTGATAGTAAAAGTGTTATGCTGATATGAAGGGAGTACTTTTGACTAGAGGTTTACTAATATTTTACAGATAACTCAACTAGAGGTTTACTTCAACACCATCGTCGTACGTTTGTTAGTTTTTTATATCATTATGTAAATAAAAAAAATATAATTAGTTTATAAAACTGGTTCATAAATACTCTGCTCAATCTGTATCTATGAGTTCTGCCCAAAAAAGTACCTGGATACAGAGGATATGTAACATAAATAATAACTCCTCTTGTAATCTGTTTTAACGTAAAATTATTTTTATAAAAAAATAAAAAAATATAGGCTTCAACTGTTTAGAGTAATGATTGAAAACCCAAATTGAACGGGTACGGCGGTTTTCAATTAAAAAGAAAATCAAAATAAAAAAAAATAAAAAATAAAAATAAAAATATCATTGTTTTAGGATTTTTAATTGTTACTCTAAATAGGCCATGAGTTATAAGCCAAAGGTGTCACTATCCAACTACATAAAACCCAACAAAACAAATTTAACACAAAAAACTCATTATAAACCAACTGTCCATATTACCCTTGCTTATTATTCAGCCCAACTTCATTAACTGCTCACGCCCATCACGCCCACTACGCACGCCCACCTTCATTTAACGCCATTATTTCCCTCTTAACTTCTATCATCTACCATGTCCAAAAATCATACCTGAACACCTTAACCAACATCATCAGAGAAAAACACATGAACCAATATCATCGTCATCATCAATCATATCAAAAATCTTCACATTAATCTCCCTGAAACAAAAGTCATCACTTAAATCATCATCAACAGTAGAATTTGAGTCGTAATCAACCTAAATTTCTGATTCTAAAACGATTGTTGATCAACAACAGTAAAATTGAGTCTTCTACTTTTAACTCATCATAATCTACCTGAAGTTTCCATTCAATTCTGTCACAGTTTAAACCTAAGAAAAATCACTGAAGATCATTAAACATGGTGAAGAAACAAGACAAGAAAATGAAGAAAAAACTCAATACACCACTTAAGAAACAAGAATCTACGAAAGGTAAATTGAAGTTTATAGTTTCATCATATTCTGTGATTGTTTATGGTTGAAAATCAAAATGCATTTGGTAAATAAGGTTTCATCATATTCTGCATGTTTATGATTTTTAGTTTCGTGATTTTGGTTTCATCGATGTATTTGGTTAAGAAGGTTTCATCTCTTTCGAAATTACAGGTTTCATAGTTAGGTTTCAGTTACATTTTTCTGAAACTAGGTTTCATTGATTTTCATCTGTTTCAACGTTTAGGTTTCATCTGTTTAACCTAAATTATTGTGTTGGAACCCAAATAGGTTTCATCCTATTCTGTGTGTGGTTGTGACCAACAATGTTAGTGGTTTTTTACTTAATTGGTATTATGATGGAACCCAAAAAGGTTTCATCCTAATCTGTGTATGTTTGTGACCAACAATGTTGGTGTTTTTTAGAAAATGGATGTTTTGATGGAACCCAAAAAGGTTTCATCCTAATCTGTGTATGTTTGTGACCAACAATGTTGGTGTTTTTTTACTTAATGCATGTTTTGATGGAAGCCAAAAAGGTTTCATCCTATTCTGTGTATGGTTGTGACTAAAAAATGTTGGTGTTTTTTTACTTAATGAATGTTTTGATGGAACCCAAAAAAGTTTCATCCTATTCTGTTCTGTTTGTGCTAATGGTTTACTTATTCTGTAACAGGAAAAGAAATATTCCAGATCCATATACAGATGCTCATTACAACATTTGTGTACAGAGGCACCAAAAATAAAAGCATTGATACAAACTACAGAAAAACACATGAAGGCACATGTTGCATGTCCATTCTGGCGGTTCTTCAAACCGTTCTTCGATGGTACCCTTCAAGCAGAAAAATTAAAGAAAACGACAAGAGCAGTTCAGATGATCTTATGGTCATTTTATAGAAGTGTAAAGGGTGATAAACCAGATTGTTTCAAATTGATGAGAGCAAGGAATATGATACTACGGACAACACCTGGACAGTTCGCTGTCATCTTTGGTCTACAAATGATGAAGAATGTAGATATACACCAAGATGTTGAGCTGAAGAAAAAGGTGAACATGTTTCAAGTTGAGTATTTTAAAGGAGCTAAGAAGATGATGAAAACTGATATTGTCAGAGCTATGATGGAAACAACAGCAGATGAAACCAAAGCTGAAGACTTCGTCAAGCTATTCATACTCTATCTCTTGGTTTCGATATTTGTCCCAAACAAAGGTGGGCAGAATATGACATCAAAATACTTGTACCAAGTATTTGAGATGAATAAAGTGTGTTGGCCTGATGTTTTGCATGAAAATCTAATTGAGTCTATAATTAAAGCTGAAGAAGTTGATGATGTATCAGGTTGCGTCATTTACCCACTGGTAAGTTAATTTTTGTTTCTTTTGATTCATAAAATGTTTTTTTTTATTTTTCCCGAGTTTGATTACTAATTTAAATGTTGAATTGTGTATTGATTTTTTACAGTATTGGTTTGCTGAGATGACAAACATCACTTTGAGAGAAGATGAAAGCGAAATGTACGCAAGGTTCGTTAGATGGAACCTTGATGAAATAAGCAAGAAAGTGGTGAATAATTTTGATGATCTCTCCAACAAACCATAAATTTTCTCCAAGGTAAAAGCAACAACAGTTCTTGTTTGTTTATAATTTTTAATGTCTGCACCTTATTCAAGATGAAAAAGCAAAACTATGGAACCAAAAAAGGTTTCATAGTTTATTAAATACCAACTTATTAATTATAACTTTTCTTGTATTCCACAGATGAATGTGGGTTATCGTCAGGGATCCTTCATGTTAGAATATAATGAACAAGAAATACGCTTGGTCCAGCGTATAAAGGAAGAGGAAATTCAGTTTGAAGAGTACGTAGATGGTGAAGGAAATGAAGAGGAAAATGCAGATGTTGGTGGTGAAAGGATAATGAGATGGTTGGTGAAAAAAATGAAGATATTGGTTCTGAAAGAAATAAAGAGATGGTTGGTGAAAGAAATGAAGAGATTATTGGTGATAGCAATGAAGTGAGTTTTGAAACTGGAAATGAAGATACCACATACAAGGAAAAATATAAGTGGGCAAGAATTTTGATTGACAAGCTTACAAGCGTCGGTAACAATGGGCTTTCGGAAGAAGATCAATCATTTCTCGCAAAATATGATGCTGAAGATAAGTTAGAACTAGAACCAGTGAGGAAGACTTACATGAGAAAGAAACGTAAGCGAGATGAAGCAGAAACAATTTCATACACTGAACAACATATGGAGGAATTGATAACCAATACTATAAAAATTGTGGATGCAATGGTAGAACAAGATGATGTGAATGTTGAGGTTGAAGAAGATAGAGAACAAAAGTCTGACAATGATGAGGTGATAATTTACTATATTTTGATTTGATTTGATTTGATTTGATTTGATTTACTATACTTTGTTTTCTGAAATCAATAAATATTGCAGGTAATGAATATATTTGAAGAAACAGAACAACATGATGCAGTGGAACTTGAAAAGGTTTCAGCTCATGAAGAAGTTCAGGATCAACATGACGCAGTGGAATCTGAAGAGGTTTCAGCTCATGTTGAAGTCCAGGAGCAGAATGATGCAGTGGAACCTGAAAAGGTTTCAGCTAATGAAGAAGCTCAGATCCAACATGATGCAGTGGAACCTAAAAAGGTTTGTAGATACAGTGGTTGTATGTTCAACGAAGAGAGGTTTCAGTTCATGAAGGTTTCATTTCATGAAGAAGTTTAGGATCAACATGACGCAATGGAACCTGAAGAGGTTTCAGCCTATGAAGAAGTCTAGGAGCAGAATGACGCAGTGGAACCTGAAAAGGTTTCAGCTAATGAAAAAGCTCAGATCCAACATGATGCAGTGGAACCTGAAAAGGTTTCAGCTCATGAAGATATACAAGAGCAACATGACGCAGTGGAACCTGAAAAGGTTTCATCTCATGAAGTTCAGATTGAAGAGATTTCGGAGTTAACTCCGAACACAATTGAAGATTTGGAGGTAGCTGAGAAGGTAAAATCTGAAATCAAAGCGAAGCAAGCCAAGGACAGTATAATGGAAGAAGTTTCGGAGTTAACTCCGAATACAATTGAAGATATAAAAGTGGCTGAACAAATTGAATCTTCTTTGACGAAAAGTAACTTGAAGAGTGCAATAGAAGAAATTTCTGAATTGACTCCATATACTATAGAAGATATCAGAGTCGCTGAGAGAGTAGAACTGCGAAGAAAGTTCTTCATCAAAGCCAGAGACACAGATTGAAGTGTCAACTCAAAGCCAAGGTTCAATTGATGAAACTATTCTTCAGCAAATGGAAGAAGAGTATGCAACCAAGACTTCTACATCAAAGCCAAGTAGTAAAGGCATGTGCTACTACTCTGTTATAAACATGGCAAATGATGTAATTGCTTTAGAAGATGATGTGCCTCATTTCAAGTTGGGATTGACGGAAACTGACAGTGAGAAAGAAGATGGTGAAGACATCAATCCCGACAAAAATTTGAGTAACATAATCTCAAGGATGAGAGAAAACAAAAGGAGAATGCAAGCACCTGTCAAGATGCAGGATTATACACCTGGAGATGCTAAGAATAAGAAAAGAAAAAAGACTCGGTGTGTGAGCAGAAATCAAAAGAAAAAGTTGGAGAAAAAACAAAAAGAGAAAAGGGAAGACAAGTTGAAAGCAGTGAACAACTTAAAAATTATGCAACTGCTGGATACAAATGAAAAACAGATTGTGTGCAGATATTTTAAAATGCACAATGAAAGGTAAGTGACATTCATACCATTAAGATTTTTGGTTAAATAATTTAAGTGTTTTAGTTTCTTTTATTCTTCTTAAATATTAAATTTGTTTATCAACAATATAACAACAGTGACATGGCTTGGGAGAAAGACGATATGGGCCTGTACATTACAGGAAAAAATATGAACGCCTTGATAAGAAAAGGTGACATAGAAGGAGATATTGAGTTCTACATGTTCAAATTGCAAAAAAACATAGCAAAGAACATCAAGAAATCAGATGGCACTCCTAAGTACAAAAGGCTGTTTTCCTAAGCACATATGTCTATGTAAGTTTCATCTAACTTATCTTATACAAGTGTCTTTCTGAAAACAATGAAATCAATTTTGTTTTCATCAAAATAAGGTTTCATCTGTTTCAATAACATTTTTCTGTAAAAAAAAGGTTTCACTGATTTTCAACAATGCACTCATTTTGATTTTTTATTGAATTTCAGACAATGCACTCAATCGGTAAAAGTTGCCACACTGCGATTGAAGCTTTCATTGATAAAATGGACTACACTCCAAAATATGTCTTCGTTCCAATCATAACAAAACTAAGTGAAAAGACATATCACTGGACATTGTTAGTCTTTGATAATGAGACTGGAGAATTCTCTCATTACAACTCAATGGCCTCCACTGAAGATGAATGCAAAAAAAGTGCTGAAAGCATGAAGGAAAGAATGGTGTCAGCATTCAGAAAACATGTATCAAAGCTCTGCCTGGACCCATCAAGTCAAACAAAAGAATTTATTTTGAACACCCCTTTCTGCTGTCAACAAGATGTGTAAGTACTTTTAAAGAAATTGTGATATCTTCATTTTAATCCTTTTTTATATTTTTTAATTTAAAGATATTGTTTTGTTAATTTCAGGAATGATTGCGGACTTCATGTTTGCTATTACATGAAGAGCCTTTTGAAAGGAAATTTTTCATCCGAAGAGCACATAAAACAAAAGGTGCAAAATATGAGGCCAAAGTTGGCATGCAAGATACTCCTTGACAAAGTTGAAGACTAATACTCCTTGACAAAGTTGCAACTCAAAGTGGAAAAGAAAAGAAGACTGATGGTCAAACCTCATGGTGGTTGTCTGTTCATGAAAGAGAGGTTGAAACTTAGGTTGCAACAATGTTAATCAATTAGTTTATGATACAGTACAAATGGTTGTCCGTAAAAAAAATCTTTTTCAATATTAATCAGTATTTTGATCAATCAATACTCTTAAGGATGAAAATCTTTTTGAATGATTTGTTTCATCTTATTACAATATGATTTATGAGAAATGTTAATCAATATTTTCTGTTTCAGCTTATTACAGGTGAAAAAAACAATGAAACCAAAAAGGGTTTCATTGTTTTTTTTTTATTTCATCTTACTACAAATGAAAAAAAACTATGAAACCGAAAAAGGTTTCATAGTTTTTTTAAATTTCATCTTATTCCAGAATAAAACAAACTATGAAACCGAAAAAGGTTTCATCATTTATTTTTGTTTTCATCTTATTCCAGAAAGAAAAACACTATGAAACCGAAAAAGGTTTCATAGTCTTTTTGAATTTCATCTTACTCCAGAAGAAAACAAACTATGAAACCGAAAAAGGTTTCATCATTTTATAGATAAAAAAACATACGCTACAGGCCTGTAACTTATAAAAAGCCTGTAACTCTGAAAAAAACAAAAAAAACATGAAAGACCTGAAGCAAAAATAAAATTTTAACTGTAAACAATATGAAGACTGAAACATATAGTAGTCTAAACAAAAAATGAAAAATGAAAAAGTCAATGAATTGTTGTCAAAATAAATTCACATCTGTCGCGCAGGTCATGTCCTTCGGTTATGGGTACTCAAAACATGGCAGCTACCACAAGTTCTCATCTTCTTATAGGAACTTGTATTAGGAATTCTCTTCTTCTTCCTTGGACGACCAGGTTGTGGTAGAGCATCAGGACCAATAACAAGAGATTTTGGAGACACAACCGTAGGCTTTTCAACTGTGGGAACAAGATTGATTGGTCTTGCATAGGATTCACGGTAGAACTTTACTGTAAAATAGAATTCAACATACTTATGCGGGTCTTCTTCATTTAGCATGATACAACGGATAGCATGGGCACAAGGAAAACCGTTGATGCGCCAACGGTTGCAAGAACATGTTCTTCTTTCCAAATCGACTTTTTGTATTAATGTAGAATGAACTTCAAACACATATTGCGACGACTTGGTGACAGTGTATTCATGGCCGTGCATCTTGTTGTTGTACAACTCAGTTTCAAACTCTGGACACAAAGTTTCTCGCCACTTCAATAATGTTGCACATTCCTCACGACGTACACACATTTGATTCATAAGCTTCACTCTGATCTCATCAAATTGACACCAACTTGAACATATACTACCCTTCAAATCACAAACAGATGCTTGTACACCAATACGAAAAGATAATGTATCATCTTTGTGAAATATAACAGCGAGAACAGATTCCATAACATACACAAAAAAGTATGAAACCGAAATAAGTTTCACTGTATGTGAATATAAACAACAACAAACAACAAAATTTGAATATAAACATCAACAAAATAGCAAAAATATGATTCCATAACCTATAGGAAAAGGTATGAAACCGAAATAAGTTTCACTGTATGTGAATATAAACAACAACAAACAACAAAATTTGAATATTAACATCAACAAAATAGCAAAAATATGATTCCATAACCTACAGGAAAAGGTATGAAACCAAAATAAGTTTCACTGTATGTGTATATAAACAAACAACACCAACAAAAATTGAAAATTAACATCAACAACATAACAAAAATGTGATTTCATAACCTACAGACAAAAGTATGAAACCAAAATAAGTTTCACTGTATGTGTATATAAACAACAACACCAAAAAAAATTAAAAATTAACATCAACAACATACAAAAATGTGATTCCAATAATATACAAAAAAAAAGAATGAAACCAAAAATGGTTTCACTGAATATAAACAACAACACCAACAACAACATTTGAAAATTAACATCAAAAATATAACAAACTCTGATTCCAATTATATACAAGAAAAAGTATGAAACCAAAAACGGTTTCACTTGTTTGTGAATATAAACAACAACACCAACAACAACATTTGAAAGTTGGATTTCAGTTTCAGAGGAATGATTGAACTAATACAAAAGCTTGAACCGAATGAGAATATGATCAAAATTGAAAGAAAAAACTGAAAATACAGTAGGAATCTTCAAAAAATAAACAATTTGAAGTTACAGTTCCTGATCTTCACTTGAACAGAAACGAATACAATTTTGAGTTTGGTTCTTCAAAAGTATGATAATCAAATAAAAACCAAAATCAATAAATCAAAAATTAAACTTACCTGATGAAATACAACTGAAGCTGAGTTTCTGTTCTTCACTTAAACAAATACGAACTCGGTTCTTCAAATAATCAATGGATTTGAACCTGTTTGAGATGAATCGAAGCTAGAATTTATGTTCTTCAATTAAACAACCCCAAAAACGAACTCAAATCTTCACTTACATAGCAGAATTTGATTTGAAGAAGATATCTTCAATTTAACAACACCAAAAACGAACACAATTCTTCAATTAAATTTCAGGAATCAGATTTGGAGAAGATATATTTTGATGAAACCCTAGCCGAATTTGGAAAAGATATGTTTTGGTTCTTCAAATAATCATATTTGGAGAAGATATGTTCTTAGCAGAATTCTCTCATAAGAATTTTAGAGAAGATTTGGTTTTAAGATTTGTTTCCATCTAAAACTTATAGATTATATATGAAGGGCAATTCGGGTATATTAAAAATAATTAAAATCTAAATTTAATTATTATTAAGGGAAATGGAGTTTTTGTTTTATTTTTAATAAAAATGATTTTTCTTTATAAATAATAATATGGGAGGATTTTTTGCATGATAAATTTGTTCACCTTGGTTTTTATATACTAAGTTTTGTACTCTAAATTGGGTTTTCAACTGCTTTAACGTAAAATACTTCCATCATAGGAGCCAAAATTTCTTACCAAACAAAATTGGGCTTTGTGGGCCAGAAGCTATCTTCTGTCTCATCTTCTGACCTAGAATTTAACGGTAGTCCTAAATTTGCTTAGTCCCAAAAGTTGAGTGGTAGTGGTAGATCTACCGATTGATCTAAAACTAAAATATACTTTGACTACCCCTATTCGATTGAGGACCCAAAACTACATGGGTACTTAAATCTTCCTAGTGTCACGGCCCACCCATTTTCCCACATATTGGGTTGGCCCATGACAAGAGTCTAGGTCCATTGGAAGGACCTAGAAGATTAGGGAAGTCCACAACATACTAGAATGTTCTTGTATATATAATATTTTATTATATATTCATGATAGTGGTAGAATACTCTTGAAGATGATGATTCTAGAACATATTCTAGAATCCTCCATTGTACACTATATAAGGTGGGGAGCTCATTTGCTCAAATCATCCACCAACAAGCTCTTAAGCAATTGTAACATTCTCTCTCTTATAATCAAATACTCTCTCCCACTTAAAATCTCCAAGTCTCTTCTCTCTTTGTGATCTTTTAGGCTTACTTGAAGAGTTCAAGTGCCGCACGGTCTAGTCTAAAATCTTAGCCCGTGACAGTTGGTATCAGAGCAAAGTTTAAGACTCAAGGATGGCTGACGTTAATAGCAACAACACCATGGAGAAAGGTGTCGATGGCCAAGCCAAGAAAAGGGGCAAGTCCAAGGATACACAAAAAAGTCTTGAGGCACGAATGTTACGTATGGAAAAACGAGTGAGCGACTTCCTTATACGCGCCGAAGAAGAGTTCCTAACGAAGGAGACTCTTGAAGGGTGGAAAGATACATTCGAGGAGGCCATAAGCAAGGCGGTGGATGGCATCAAAATGGACGTAGAAGCTCGGATCCAAGACGCGATGTATGATAGCGTGGAGGAGGTGAAGGCCAAATTGTTGTCAGTTGAGCAAGAGCTAGAAGCGGTGAAAGGAGAATTGGTATTGTGCAAAAGGGCGGCCATCAACCAAGCCATGCACGAGGGGCCAAGCAGACTCTCAAGAGACGATGCTCCCAAGCCAACATTGTATAATGGAAAAAGAGACATGAAGGAGATTGACACTTTCATATGGAGTTGTGAAAGGTATTTCGAGCATCTTGAAATGGAGGAGGATTCAAGGAAGATAAAAAGAGCTACAGTGTTTCTCACGGAGAACGCTTTGGCATGGTGGAGACTTCGAAGACAGGAAATTCAGCAAGGTATGGCTACTATCACTACTTGGTCAGATTTTAAAGCCGATCTTAAGAAATACTTCTACCCGGAGAATGCGGCTTATGAAGCAAGAGCTAAGTTGAAGTACCTTCGTCAAATGGGTACAACCAAAGAGTATACCGAGACGTATAAAAACTTGCTACTAGAGATACCCAATCTATCTGAAGAAGAGAAGCTCTTCAACTTCTTGTGCGGAGCAAAGCCATGGGTGAAGCAAGAGCTAGATCGTCGTCGCGTTCAAACTCTGACCGAAGCAATAGCCGTAGCCGAGACCCTGATCGAAAGGCCAAGCTTTGAAGAAGGAACGAAGACTTCAAGGAGTACAAGCTCCGAAGAAAGAAGAACCTCGAGGGGCCACCATGCCAAAGGTGGGGAAGCAAGAGAAGATAGAGACAAGCATGCCCCAAAGAAATATCTTTCGTGGAAGGACAGAGCATCCGAACACAAAGACAAAGGTAAGCCCTCCTTCTCTTGCTTCTTATGTGAAGGGGATCACAAAGTCCGCGATTGCCCGAAGAAGAGTAAGCTTACCGTGTTGATGGAGGATAGTGGATCCGAAGAGGAACGAGACTGCGTGGTGAGTTCGCTCCGAAAGCTAAACAGTGTCCAAGCTAAGACGGAAAAGTCTAAAAGCAAGGACAAGACGTTTATGTTCGTAAACGTCCAAGTGAATGGGAAAACCTCCCGCGCCTTAGTAGATACAGGTGCTACGCACAACTTCGTGTCGAAGAAAGAAGCATTGAGGCTAGGCATGAAGTTTTCTAAAGGAGGAGGCACCGTGAAGGCAGTGAACTCGGATGCAAAGCCACTAGAAGGCGTGACGCGTGGCATAGAAATGCATCTCGACCGGTGGGCTGGACCGGTCGACTTCTCGGTGATCCCCATGGACGACTTCGACATGGTATTGGGCATGGAATTCATGTGCGCACAACGGGCCATTCCCATGCCACCTTTCGACTCCTTGTACATACTCGGAGACAAATCAGCTCACCTTATACCGGTGACTAAAGAGAAGAAGAAGACCACGGTGCTGTCGGCATTGCAACTATCAAAAGGGTTCAAGAAAGGCGAAGTGACCTTCATAACAACGATGAAGGAGGAGAAGCCAACAACCCAAGGGGAAGAAGTCCCAAATTCCATAACAAAGGTTCTCGAAGAGTTCAGGGACGTGATGCCAAAAGAGCTTCCCAAGAAGTTGCCGCCACGAAGGGAGATCGATCATGCGATCGAGCTTGAGCCAGGCGCTAAGCCTCCCGCAAAAGCACCCTATCGTATGTCTCCACCAGAGTTGGATGAATTGAAGAAGCAACTCAAAGACTTGATGAATACGGGCTACATCCATCCATCAAAGGCACCATACGGAGCGCCGGTGCTGTTCCAGAAGAAGAAGGATGGAGCAATGAGGTTGTGCATCGACTACTGGGCTCTCAACAAGGTGACCATAAAGAACAAGTATCCAATACCGCTCATCGCAGACTTGTTCGATCAACTAGGAGGAGCGAGGTACTTCTCAAAGTTGGATTTACGGTCGGGGTACTACCAAGTGAGGATCGCGGAAGGCGACGAGCCAAAGACGGCATGTGTCACAAGGTATGGAGCTTACGAATTCCTTGTTATGCCTTTCGGCCTAACTAATGCTCCCGTTACTTTTTGTACCTTAATGAACAAGATATTTCACCCATACTTGGACAAGTTTGTGGTGGTCTATCTTGATGATATAGTGATCTATAGCAAGACATTGGAGGAGCACGAGAGCCACTTGCGGACTGTTTTCCAAGTACTAAAGGAAAACGATCTATACGTGAAGAAAGAAAAGTGCTCATTCGCCCAAGAGGAAGTCTCCTTCCTAGGTCACAAGATCAGTAGCGGAAAGCTTATGATGGAAGATGCCAAAGTCCGCGCCATCCAAGATTGGACAGCCCCTACCAAAGTGCCGGAGTTACGATCGTTCCTAAGCCTCATCAACTACTACCGAAGGTTTATCCTAGGATACTCGAGGAAGGAAGCCCCGTTGACAGACTTTTTGAAGAAAGGGCGAGCTTGGGAGTGGACGACCCGATGCCAAGAAGCATTCAAGGAGCTAAAACAGATGGTGGTCGAAGAGCCAGTTTTGCAGCTACCCAACCCAAGTCTCCCATTCGAGGTGCACACAGACGCTTAGGACTTTGCAATAGGAGGAGTGTTAATGCAAAATGGACACCCTATTGCGTTCGAAAGTCGCAAGCTGAACGATACCGAGAAGAGGTACACCGTTCAAGAGAAGGAGATGACGGCGGTCGTTCATTGCTTGCGAGTATGGAGACACTACCTTCTCGGATCAAAGTTCATAGTCAAGACGGACAATGTAGCGACGAGCTACTTCCAAACGCAAAAGAAGTTAAGCCCGAAGCAAGCCAGGTGGCAAGACTTCCTTGCGGAATTCGACTATGATCTCGAGTACAAGCAGGGCAAAGGAAACGTGGTCGCGGATGCACTTAGCCGAAAAGCAGAGTTCGCCAATCTCACGCAAGCTAGCAGCACATTAATGGACCGTGTGAAGGAAGGGTTGAGCAAAGATCCAACGACGAAGAGTTTGGTAGAGTTCACCAAAGCCGGCAAGACGAGGAGGTTTTGGATCGATGATGACCTACTGTTCACCACGGGGAGAAGGGTCTATGTGCCGCGGTGGGACAACTTGCGGAGAGACATTATCAAGGAGTGCCATGATTCGCGGTGGGCAGGTCACCCCGGCAATCATCGCACACTAGCCCTTGTGCATGAGAAGTTCTTCTGGCCAAAACTCCGCGACGACATAGAGGCCTATGTGCGGACATGTCTTGTGTGCCAGCAAGACAAGATTGTGCAAAAGTAGCCTGGCGGACTGTTAGAGCCGTTGCCTATTCCGGGGAGACCGTGGGAGAGCGTCTCGATGGACTTCATCACATGCTTACCCAAGTCGGATGGGTTTGCCACGATTATGGTGGTGGTGGACAGGTTCACCAAGTATGCCACATTCGCAGCAGCCACACCTGGATGCACAGCAGAGGAGGCAGCCAAGCTCTTCTTCAAAAATGTGGTGAAGTATTGGGGAGTTCCAAAGAACATTGTGAGCGATCGAGACGTTCGCTTCACGGGAAAATTCTGGACGGAGCTCTTCAAGCTGATGGGTACCGAGATGAACTTCTCAACAAGCTTCCACCCTCAATCCGATGGGCAAATCGAGTGGGTGAATGCTTTTTTGGAGCTTTACATTAGGCACTATGTTAGTGTTAATCAGCTAGATTGGTCTAGGTTGCTCGATATAGCTCAATTCTCCTACAACTTACAACGTTCGGAGTCTACAGGGAAGATCCCATTTGAGCTTGCAACCGGAAAACAGCCCTTGACGCCAAGTACCTTGGCCACTTCTTATGCAGGTGCTAGCCCCGGAGCATACAAGACCGTGAAGGATTGGCAGCAGCAAAGGAACTTAGCACACGCCCAATTGATAAAAGCGGCCAAGAAGATGAAGAAGTGGGCCGATAAGAAGAGGCGACATGTGGAGTTCCAAGTTGGCGATATGGTATTTGTCAAGCTTTTGCCCCAACAATTCAAGTACACCAGGCCTCTACACAAAGGCTTACTATGCAAGTACGAAGAGCCGTTCGAAGTACTAACCAAAGTGGGCAAAGCTTCTTACCGAGTGGAGCTTCCATCAAAGATGAAAATCCATCCCGTCTTCCACGTTAGCAACTTAAAGACATTCAACAAAGACGAGGAAGACGAGAGTCGAGGAGTATCAAGCCGCGCACCACCCATGATTGCAACTTCCTTCGACAAAGCTATAGATGAGATATTAGCCGAACGGATTGTTCGAAGGAAGGGTGTGCCTCCTTGCAAAGAATACTTAGTGAAATGGAAAGATGCATCTATACAAGAAGGAACATGGGAGCTTGAAGCGTCTCTCTGGCAATTCAAGGATGCGATCGACCAGTTTCACAATCAACCCGCGACGAGGACGTCGCGAGAATAGGTGGGGGAGAATGTCACGGCCCACCAATTTTCCCACATATTGGGTTGGCCCATGACAAGAGTCTAGGTCCATTGGAAGGACCTAGAAGATTAGGGAAGTCCACAACATACTAGAATGTTCTTGTATATATAATATTTTATTATATATTCATGATAGTGGTAGAATACTCTAGAAGATGATGATTCTAGAACATATTCTAGAATCCTCCATTGTACACTATATAAGGTGGGAGCTCATTTGCTCAAATCATCCACCAACAAGCTCTTAAGCAATTGTAACATTCTCTCTCTTATAATCAAATACTCTCTCCCACTTAAAATCTCTAAGTCTCTTCTCTCTTTGTGATCTTTTAGGCTTACTTGAAGAATTCAAGTGCCGCACGGTCTAGTCTAAAATCTTAGCCCGTGACACTAGTGACTTAAAATTTGGCGAGTGACTCGAACTATGCACTATATAATCCAAATTCTATTACCGTACAATATGACCCAAATCTGCCTACCATTACAAATTTACAATAGTTCTTATTCTCTTCTTGTTGGTCTTGGAAAGTTCTTGGAAAGTAAGAAGAGATGAGAACCATTAGTTTCCAAGCGTCATTCCTAATATCACCAGGTTACCTCTTCCAACTGAGTGCGATCTTTATTATGTCAACCGCGAGACTCTTTTCTCTTATCACAAAGATAGTGAATTATTTCTGCAGCGTATGATGTCTGTCTATGTGTATTCTCCAGATGACTTGCAACTAATGGCTGATGCTCCAGCGCACCATTTGTTTGTTTTACTTGGTCCTGTTGACAAGTCGAAGAATCACCTTCCAGGTATATTGTGTGTTATCCAGGTCTGCCTCGAAGGTCAGATTTCTCGTGAATCTGTCTTGAAGAGTTTAAGCGACAGCGGTCAGCCTCATGGAGATGAGATTCCGTGGAAGTTCTCTGAGCAATTTCGGGATACGATGTTTCCAAGTCTTTCAGGTGCTCGAATTGTCCGCATTGCTGTCCATCCAAGTGCCATGAAACTTGGTTATGGTTCAATTGCAGGGGAACTTCTAACAAGGTATTATGAAGGGCAACTGACTTCTATTGATATTATTGAAGCGGAGAAGGAAGTCGAGGAAACACACCCTGTTAGTGTAACAGAAGCAGCTGAAAATGTTTCGTTGTTGGAAGAAACTATAAAGCCAAGATCTGACCTTCCACATTTACTAGTGCATCTTCATGAGCGTCGACCTGAAAAACTCCATTATATTGGTGTCTCCTTTGGGCTTACCTTAGATCTATTTCGCTTTTGGAGGAAACAGAAATTTGCTCCTTTTCATATCTGTCAAACATCGAATGCTGTGACCGGCATCAAGCCATTAACTAATGATGATATTGAAGCAAGTGGATCTGATGAATGGGGTTTCTTCTCTCCATTTTATAAAGATTTCAGAAGACGGTTTGCCAGGTTGTTGGGCTCTAGTTTCAAAGCAATGGAATGTAAGCTTGCAATCAGTGTTTTGGACCCGAAGATTAATTTCACAAAGAGTGAACCTGTTGCTGAAAATGGATTCAGACCATCACTGAAAGGAGTGTTAGCATCCCGTGATTTAAACCGGCTGGAAGCCTATACAAGCCGTCGTGTAGATTTCAATATGATCCTTGACCTTTTTTTGCTTATTCTCCCTCGCAAGTATTTCGGAGAGAAGATTTCAGTTGCATTATCTCCTGTGCAGGCCTCCCTTCTACTGTGCATGGGCTTACAAAATCAAGATATAACTTTCACCGAGGGACAATTGAAGTTAAATAGGTCAGAAATTTTGATACTGCTTATCAAAACTATGCGAAAGTTTTACAAATATCTGAACAAGGTTGCAGCCAAAGAAATTGAGTCAACACTACCTTGTCTTAAAAAGGTTGAAATGTTACCTCTCAGTATATCGTTGGATGATGATCTGAATGCCGCAGCAAAACAAGTCATGGGCAAGATGAAAGCCAAAAGTGAGGGTATGTTGAATCCGGAATTTTTGCAACGTTATGCAATTGTGGACAAAGAAGCTGCTTTTGAGGAAGCTTTACGGAATCAGTCTGGAAAGATTGCTTCAGGAGGGATCATTAGTCTGAAGTCAACAAAACAGAAAAAGAAAAAAGAAGGGAAATGGGAAGACAGTGGTGATAGCAGGAGCAGCAGCAGCAAGAAAAGAATCAAGGATGACTCTGGATCCCGTCTACACAAAAAGAAGAAAAAATTAGATTAGGTTGCTTATTTATTTTATTAATGCAATTTTTTGGCAGATGAGCTAAAGAATCTATTTTTTATTTTTTTTGTGAAACATCGTAATTGTTGGTGTAACAATAACGAAAACCTGAATCTCTATAAAGTATTTGGTTTAATATTTTTAGTTTAATGTGTGCTGCACTTTCAGTTGAACTTCAATTATGTAAATTGTATTTGAACTTGTTCAGAAAAGTCAGGGGGAATTTTAGGCTGCTGTAGCGATAAGAGATGTAGCTATGGTAAAAGGTGGAGTTTCGGTTGGCAACAAGAGAATTCCTTGCAATTGTCACTTTGTCAGTGTAACCCCATGTGACCTCTGCAACTCCAAAAGAACACTTCTAGCCGAAAGTCACTGTGACCTTCGCATCATGAATAATGTAATTTCCTTTGTGAAGAACCGCCAACATCGTGTAATGTTGGCGAGGATCAGGGGAGAGGAGCAGCGTGTCGTAATTAAAAGTTGTCAGCTCACAGCTAACCTACAGTTGCAGTTAGAGTAGTAGTGGATTGTGTGATAGTTTAATGCTAGCTACTTAATATTATGCATTGAATTAGGATAATTTATGCTAGCTCCCGGAGACTGGGGGAGGTCAGGTGAGAGTTTAAGAAGCAAATGAAGCTGAAACTTAAAAAAAAACAAAAAACTAGAGCAACTACATAACCTGATAATGTGCTGACAAGATTTTGAAATTTCACTCACACTGTTAGTCACTTTGAGAAACATTTATGGAAGAGGGACATGTTGGAGAATATTCCTGTAACAGTGAACAAACCAAACAGAAGTTTGAAAAAAATTAAGGGTTAAAACAGATAACACACTTCAGACAATCACACAAGCACAGAGAGATGGAGTCGCCTGTTCAACAGACTGCCCTTAACTCGATATTTGTCAGGTACACCTTTGGAAAAGTGTTGCTATACCTTTAAAGACGACAAACCGAATCCAGGATAAAACCACCTGATACCAACCCAGTTAGCAAGATTCGTTGGCCCGTTGTGAACTTAACAGTAGAAGAAGATGAAAATAAACTAGTGCGCATACAAAGCAAGAAGAGGGGAAAAGTCGTCAGGTCAGTGGCTGCGACTGGGGTAAGTGAAAATCTGATTATTTTTTTTTTCTTTTAAAGAAGAAGAAGACTGTTGAGTTTTTCAAACGGTCAAAATTCATTTAATTAAACATATTTAATTCGAGATATTTAATTAAAAGATTTTGTTTACTAAACTTGATTTAATTTTATAAGTACAAAACGGTAAAATATTTATGTATAGAATTAAAATATAAAACCGTTGGATCTTTGATTGGTACAGTATGCACTCGCAGGCACACGCAAGGCTCATGCCAATGGTCACACCAAGGCTCGCGCCAAGGGTCGTGCCAAGGCTCGCGCAAAAGCACACGTAAGCTCCGCAAGCCCGCAGCCCACGGTGCTTCGGTGCGAAGCACCGCACATGTGTGCATTTGCCCACTAGTCCATTTCCTAAGTCCATATCCAATCCACTAGTTTTTTTTCCTTATATAGAACGTTTGTGGTAAAGAGGATAAACTTCCTCCTTGGTTTGCCCAATATGGGACAAACCAAAGGTTCCTCATTCACTAAGAAGTGAAAATGGATGGCTCAATTTTTCCACCCCAAGTTTGGACTAGTGACCCTAGGTCCCTTTAAGATATATTAAGTAACAAAATTAATTTTAAGTAAGAAATCCATTTTTAATTCTAACAATCCCCCACATGAATAAAGAAAGCGATAAATCAGAAAACCGGAAAACGAGAAATACCTCTTAAGCAATAGGTGTCCAAAAGGAATTGAACCTCTGCTTAGTGAGAAGTACCGGAACTACTTGATGGACAGTGAACGCGATGTCTTGAACTGTCATGGTTTGGTGTAATTCATCAATAGCTCCTTACGCGAGATATATATCAAGAGTGATGTTAATTTCACGTCGTTGTGTCCGTTTTGGCCCTGGACATATCCCGTTTCTCAGAATGCTCTAGAGAATCAGCTGAATTCTCATAGGAAGCGATCCACTTCCTCATTCAGATAGGTGAGTTCTATCAAGAGTGTTAACTGCTACACCCCATTTCAATCTTAAATTGAAACTATAGAACTCATTAAGACTTTATTATAAGTCATCCTCACATGCAGTCACACTATCACGTCTACACCATAGGGAAGGGACAGAGAAAATAATTCCCTGATAGTGTTTAATTTTTACCCACCAAAAATTAGTTGTCTCATTCAAAACCTTGATCTTGGGATCTCCAGTCAGCAAGGTTGAGTATCCTTCATGGCAAGTTTTAATTTATGAGCTTAAGTCCCATCCCCCTTGATGCATTACTAAGTATCTCCTTGGACAAGCCTTTCGTCAATGGATCCGCGATATTCTCCTTAGACCTCACAAAGTCAACAGAAATAACGCCAGTTGAGATTAGTTGTTTTAGAGAATTGTGTCTTCTCCTAATATGAATAGATTTTCCGTTATAGTTGCTGTTTTTAGCATTAGCTATTGCAGCTTGACTATCACAATGTATAAATATAGCTGGCACAGGCCTATGCCAGAGAGGAATGTCTTCTAAAAAACATCTTATCCAAGCGGCTTCCTCTCCTGCTTTATCTAACGCAATAAACTCGGATTCCATAGTGGATCGAGCGATACAGGTCTGTTTGGAACTCTTCCAAGACACTGATCCACAGCCTAGAGTGAATACGTATCCACTCGTAGACTTAGACTCCTCTGATTCTGCTATCCAGTTTGCATCACAGTATCCTTCAAGAACAGCGGGGTGTCTTTCATAACTCAAACGGTAGTTTAAAGTGTATTTAAAATACCTCAACACTCTGAAAAGTGCATCCCAATGCTCATGTCCTGGATTACAGGTATACCTACTTAGTCTACTCACAGCTTAGGCAATGACTGGTCTTGTGCAGTTCATTAAATACATCATACTTCCTATGACTCGTGAATATTCAAGTTGCGAGACTCCATTGCCTTTGTTTTTCTTGAGTTTGCAAGAAGGGTCAAATGGAGTACTTGCAGGTTTACTATCAAACTGGTTAAATTTCTTAAGAACTGATTCGACATAATGAGATTGACTAAGACTGAATCCATTAGAATCCTTTCTAATTTTCATCCCTAGGATTATATCAGCAGGACCTAAGTCTTTCATGTCAAAGTTCTCACTCAACATGTTCTTAGTGGAATTAATGATTTCTAAGGTTGTGCCTAGTATAAGCATATCATCAACATACAAGCATACAATCACACAGGCATCATTTATAGATTTATTGTACACACATTTGTCAGCTTCATTTATTTTAAATCCACTAGAGAACATTACATGATCAAATTTTTCATGTCATTGTTTCGGTGCTTGTTTCAAGCCATATAAAGACTTTTTAAGCCCACACACTTTGTTTTCATAACCCTTCACTACAAAGCCTTCGGGTTGGTCCATACAAATTTCTTCATCTAATTCACCATTTAGGAACGCAGTTTTTACATCCATTTGATGTATTTTTAGGTTATGAATTGCAGCGATGGCAATTAACATCCTAATGGAAGTAATTCTAGTGAAAGGTGAATAAGTGTCAAAGAAATCTACACCTTCTATTTGTTTATATCCCTTAGCTACTAGTCTAGCTTTATACTTTTCCACAGTTCCATCTACCTTACGTTTTCTCTTGAAGATCCATTTACAGCCTATGGGTTTGCACCCTAGAGGTAAATCTACTATCTCCCAGGTTTCATTCTGAACAATAGAATCCATCTCACTAGTAGTGGATTCTTCCACCATGGAGCTTCAGACGAAGTCATTGCCTCTTTATAGGTTTGTGGATCAGTTTCAACTAAACAGGTTATGAAGTCTGGCCCATTTTTTTTTTCTATTCTAAGTCTTTTGCCTCTTCTAGGTTCATAAACAGATTCATCTTCTTCTATCGGTAAAATATGGCTAGAAGAAGGGACATCTAGGGGATCATCACATATCATGCGAGATTCATATTTCAACAGAAACACATTTTCAAAGGTAGCATCCCTAGATTCCATAATGGTGTTCACACCAATTTTTGAGTTTTCAGAACTCACAACCATAAACCAATAAGCAGTGGTGTGTTCGGGATATCCTACGAACACACAATCAACTGTTTTAGGTCCTATTTTAGTCCTCTTAGGTGGAGGAATAGAGACCTTGGCTAAGCACCCCCACACTTTGAGGTATCCATAAGAGGGTTGTTTGCCTTTCCATAATTCATACAATGATTTGACTGATGCTTTAAGGGAACTCTGTTCAGGATATAGCAAGCTGAAAGGACGGCCTACCCCCACAAGTTCGCCGGTAGTCCTGAACTGATTAACATGGCATTCATCATCTCCTTAAGGGTTCGGTTTTTCCGTTCAGCCACTCCATTAGATTGTGGTGAATAAGGAGGAGTTACCTCATGAATAATGCCATGTTGTGCACAAAAGTCTCCTATAGGGATTACATATTCACCCCCACGGTCAGATCTAATGGTTTTAATTGTGGTGTTCAATTGGTTTTCTACTTCTAATTTATATAATTTAAATGCTTCTAAAGCATCATCTTTTCCTTTAAGCAAGTAAATATGACAATATCTAATACAGTCATCTATGAAAGTGACAAACCATTTTTTACCACCTCTGGTTTGGATTGATTTCATATCAACTAAGTCTGAGTGAATTAACTCTAAGGGATTAGAATTTCTGTGGACATTTTTCTTAAAGGGCTTCTTTGCATATTTTGATTCTACACAAACTTCACATTTATGTTCATATTCCAAATTTATTTTGGAATGCAGCCATAGTTTGCCAATTTGTTCATTGATTTATAATTTACATGACCAAGTCTACCATGCCAGATATTCAATGAGACAATAACATAAGAAGAATCAATTTTAAAAACTTCAACAGAGGTTACAGATAATTTGTATAGGCCTTCAGCCTAATAGCCATTCAGCCTAATAGCCCTTTCCCACAAAATCCTTTCCCTTAGTGATAATCACTTTTCCAGACTCAAATACAATCTTAAAGACCTTATCATCTAGCACACCACTTGAAATGAGATTCTTGCAGATCTCTGGTACATGTAAAACTTCATTCAATGTGAGGATTTTCCCAGAGGAGAGCTTCAGCGAAACTTTTCCTTTTCCTGCAACCTGTGCTGCAGATGAATTACCCATATAGAGTTTTTCTCCTTCTCCTACCGTCTGATAGGAGGTGAACATGTCTTTACTTCCGCAGACATGTTTGGTAGCTCCAGAGTCTACTCACCAGTCTCTCACATTGGTAACTAAGTTAACCTCAGACACCGTGCCAGAAAACTCATTTTTACTACTTTCAACTAAATTTACATTGGTTTTCTTAAAATTCGCATCTTTGCGTTTTCTACAATGAATTGCCATATGGCCAGACACACCACAAACATAACATGCTCCCTTACTTTTACCAATAGCAAATTTTGGTTTTTGAAAGGTACCTTTTATTTACGGGCCAGGCTTGCGCTTGTTGTGGTCCAGACTTAGATTAGAAAATTTGTGTTCGATAACGTGAGCTTTGTTTGACATGTCTCTTGCAGAAGAAACATTATTGTCCATTGAACAAAAAATTCTTCAACTTGGATTTTCTTGCCCAATTCTACCATGGAAATTTCACCAGTTTCATGCCTTAGTCTTCTCTTGTATTCATCCCAGGAATTTGGCAATTTTTCAATAACAGCAGAAACTTGAAATGTTTCGTCAATAACCATTCCTTCAGCAATTATTTCATTAATAATTTTTTGCAGCTCCAGAAACTGATCAACCACTGATTTATCATTCATCATTTTATATTCCAGAAAACGTGCAACCAGGAATTTTTTACTTCCTGTTGTTTATGCTTCATATTTATCTTGTAGTGCAGTCCATAAATTGTAAGCATTGAAATTATCCTTAGCATTGTAAAAATCATATAAAGCATCTTCTAGGAAGTTTAAGATATGATTTTTGGCCATGTAATTACTTCTCTTCCAACTTTCTAAGTCCTGTAATTTTTCAGGTTCATTCAGAGACTCATCAAACGGCTTCAGAACCATATCATCTAGCATGTGGAAACTCAGGAAACATAACATTTTTGACTGCCATCTCTTGAAGTCCTTTCCAGAAAACTTCTGAGGTCTGTCAACATCAGTCTTCACCATTATTACAGAAGTAAAAATTTCAAATTAAACAAGTATCGAGTTAAGAATATTGGAGAATATTCCTATAACAGTGAACAAACCAAACAGAAGCTTGAAAAGAGTTAAGGGTTAGAACAGATAACACAATTCAGACAATCACACTAGCACAGAGAGATGGAGTCGCCTGTTCAACAGACTGCCCTTAACTCGATATTTGTCAGGTACACCTTTGGAAAAATGTTGCTATACCTTTAGAGATGACAAATCGAATCCAGGATAAAACCACCTGATACCAACCAGTTAGCAAGATTCGTTGGCCCGTTGTGAACTTAAGAGTAGAAGAAGATGAAAATAAACTGGTGCGCATACAAAGCAAGAAGAGGGGAAAAGTCGTCAGGTCAGTGGCTGCGACTGGGTAAGTGAATCTGATTTTTTTTTTCTTTTAAAGAAGATAAAGACTGTTGAGTTTTTAAAACGGTCAAAATTCATTTAATTAAACATATTTAATTCAAGATATTTAATTAAAAGATTTTGTTTATTAAACCTGATTTAATTTTATATATACAAAACGGTAAAATATTTAATGTATAGAATTAAAATATAAAACCGTTGGTTCTTTGATTGGTACACGTATGCACTCGCAGGCACACGCCAAGCCAAGGGTCGCACCAAGGGTCGCGCCAAGGCTCACGCAAAAGCACACGCAAAAGCACACGCAAGCTCCGCAAGCCCGCGGTGCTTCAGTGCGAAGCACCGCACATGTGTGCATTTGCCCACTAGTCCATTTCCTAAGTCTATATCCAATCCACTAGTTCTTTTTCCTTATATAGAACGTTTGTGGTAATAAGGATAAACTTCCTCCTTGGTTTGCCCAATATAGGACAAACCAAAGGTTTCTCATTCACTAAGAAGTGAAAATGGATGGCTCAATTTTTCCACCCCAAGTTTGGACTAGTGACCCTAGGTCCCTTTAAGATATATTAAATAATAAAATTAATTTTAAGTAAAAAATCCATTTTTAATTCTAACAGGACATCCTGCCCAAGATCAGGTTTATTCTCTGGACCGTTTTTCACAATTCACTTCCTACTTGAACTATGCTTAGGCATAGAGGTGTTAACATTCCATCTGTGGAATGTTCTTTTTCGCAACACTGAAGATAAAAGTGCAGACCACTTGCTCCTGCATTGCAGTTATGCGCATGAGGTTTGGACTGATTTCATTAATGCTTTTCGAGTTTCTTGGGTCACAGCTGAAACTTCGATGCTTAGCTTATAAACATTCAGAAAGGTAGATGTAAGGAGGTGTTGAACATGATTAGCTATGCTGTGGTTTGGCATTTGTGGAAGGAAAGGATTGACAGGGTTTTGGTTCCAGGCCTAAAGGTGTAGCTGAATTTATTGTCCTTGTTAAGCAGACCACTGTTCTATGGTGTTGCAATTTGTGGATTCTTTTAATAACATTAGTGCTAGTGAAATTATTCACAAGGAGGGGGGACTTGAACCCGGGACCTGTCTCAAAGGACAGGGCAATAGGCCATAGATTTTCTGGGATTTATACGGAACATAGCATAATCATTTTTGTACCTAAAGTCTTGTTTTTTCCCTTGATAGTGATGAGTAGCTCCTCAACTTCTATAATTTCTTTAATAAAATCAACTTCATTATCAAAGTCTCAGTTACTGCAAATCCATGGACATATTATATGCACATCTCTAATCAAAGAACCCACAGTTGTAACCAGTTTGCTGTCATTGGTAGCTCTGTCATCATCTCCATTGAGAGACATACACTATTCTCATCAAATTTTCACTCTAATCCCTAAACCCACTTTCCATCATTACAATGTCATGATCAGAGCTTATTCCCAGAGCAATACACCTGAAAAAGGGGTTCTTTGCTATAATCAAATGCAAAAATGAGGTATACAGACTGACCCTTTTGTTTTATCATTTGTTCTTAAATCTTACACTAGAATCAATCATTGATTGGTGGTAAACAGATACATTATAGGATTTTGAGTGAGGGGTTTCAAGCTGATTCTTTGTTGTTAACTTCATTGATGGGTTTGTATGCTCTTTGTGGAGATGGAACTGATGTTCGTAAATTATTTGATGAAATGTCTCAAAGGGATACTGTTTCTTGGAATGTTTTGATTTCATGTTATACCCGTAATCGTCGGAGTCGAGATGCGTTAAATTTATTTGATGTTCCGGACGATGTCACGTGTTTGCTTCTCCTACAAGCTTGTTCTCACTTGTTTGCGTTGGAATTTGGTAAACGGATTCATAAATATGCTGATGATTATGGATTTAGTGATAGGATTAAAGTTCGTAATGCGCTCATATCTATGTATTCGCGATCTGGGTGCTTTGGTAAGGCATTTGAAGTGTTTCAGGGGATGCATGATAGAAATGTGGTTACTTGGAGTGCAATGATTTCTGGATTAGCAACGAATGGTCATGGAAGGGATGCTATTAAAGCTTTTAGAGAAATGAAGAAAGTGGGTGTTTCCTCTGATGATCAAACCTTCACTGGAGTTCTTTCAGCTTGTAGTCATGTTGGGCTGGTTGACGAAGGTTTGGAAATTTTTGATTCCATGAGAGAATATGGAATAAACCCGAATATTCATCATTATAGGTGCATAGTTGATCTCTTGGGTCCTGCAGGTTTACTTGATCAGGTTATGACTTTATAACATCGATGAGAGTTAATCTTGATTTCAACAATGTGGAGGACTCTACTTGGAGCTTGCAGAATTCACGGTCATGTTTCACTTGGAGAACGTATCATAAGTCATTTGATTGAGCTAAAAGCTCAAGAAGCTGGAGATTATGTCTTGTTATTGAATATATATGCTTCTGTTGAGGACTGGGAGAAAGTTGCTAATGTGAGGAGGTTGATGAGAGAAAAAGGAATCCAAACAACACCGGGTTGTAGAACGACGGAGATTAAGGGCGAAGTGCATGAGTTTGCAGTTGATGATGATGCTCATCCAAGGAAAAAGGAGATTTATGAAATGCTAACTGATATTGAAAAGCAATTGAAAATGGCAGGTTATGTTTCTGATATTACTTGCGAGTTGCATAATTTGGGTTCGGAGGAGAAGGGAAATGCTCTCATTTGTCATAGTGAGAAGTTGGCAATTGCTTTTGTAGTTCTTGTGACTCCACCAAATTCAAAAATCAGAGTGTCCAATAATTTACGCATATGTATTGATTGCCATAATTTTGCAAAGGTTTTATCTTCGGTTTATAATAGAGAGGTGGTTATTAGAGACCGTAGCCGGTGCCACCATTTCAAAGAAGGATTGTGTTCCTGTAATGACTACTGGTAGGTATTTCTTGGAGCTCGGAAAATGACAACACATGATTTAGCAATGAAATCAGGGAAACTACACTTGATACCAAAAAAAAAAAAACCTTTGTAAGACTTGAATAAGTAGATTTCATGCAATCATATTTCTGTTTTCTTCCACTTATAGCTATAGCCTTGTGCGTCATAGTAGCTTGGCTTCTGATATTGAGATGAGGAAACCATACTAGACATATTCCTGCAACCTCTCCTTCACTCATAATGTCGTCCCTGTGGAAGCCATCTGGTATAGTATTTAGTCCTGTGCTAAACAGTGGTTCATCGGTGAAGTTGTCATTTCTCTACTTTGTATTGAATAAGGCTTTAAAATGAAATTGTAAGAGGTGCAGATGAAAAAATGATTGGTCTTTCTTCTGTTTACTCAGACTCAGGCAAGGAAACTGCTCCACTTGACTGGGGTTCGCGTATTAACATTGCACTTGGTTCTGCTCGGGGTCCAACTTATTTGCATGAAGACTCGAGTCGACATGTAATCCATCGGGATTTCAAGTCCAGCAACATCTTGCTAGCACATGATTTTACTCCCAAAGCGTCCGACTTTGGTTTGGCCAGAACAGCTTTAGAGGAGGAGGACTAGCACGTTACAACACGAGTTATGGGAACATTCAGGTGTGCATTTTTTTTCTTCGTTTTCTGAATCCTTTAATCAGTACATCTCAATAAAAATTTGTCCTAAATAAGCTTCTTTCGCTGTTATGTACCTCCAGAAAATTGGATGACTGGGCATCTTCTTGTCAAGAGTGATGTTTACAGCTATGGTGTAGTTCTCCTGAGCTACCAACAGGAAGAAAACCTGTAGACATGTCACGGCCACTGGGTCAAGACAATTTAGTTTCTTGGGCTCGTCCGTTCCTCACAAGTAAAGAGGGGTTGGAGATGATAATTGACCAATCAGTAGGGTCAAATGTTCCTTTCAATACTGTAGGAAAGGTAGCAGCAATAGCCTGCCATTTATGGTGAAGTAGGTTAAGCTCTAAAACATGTATGTAACGAATGCGATGATTCACAAGTAGGAGGTTCAGTAAGTTGTGGCCAAGAGGATGTATTCGTTGTGGATTTGGAAACCAGAACCAGTAGTGAATTCATCCCAATTGCCAGATTCTTCTTTGTGTGCACGTTATTCGGTGTCCAACTACAGCCCCAGTCTTGAAGGTCCTAGTGGTTTATCTTTATCGGCCTCCGACGTAATTAGCTCTTCAGGAATCAGGGTCTTGCAGGAGGTATACTAGTTCTGGACCTTTAAGAACAGGAAGGAGCAGACATTCTGTGAGAAAGTACGAGGGCTTTCTCGAGGCAAGTCACTCACACTCACCTTCTAGTTCTGGACCATTGGTAAGAGAAAAAAACAAAGATTGGATTCCAATACCCTCCGGCCATCGTTTTTGCTTAATTTTTGTCAAGCTATTGTAGTCGTGGGGATAGAAATGTAGAAACATTGCAGCCATTTAAATGAAATAAAAAAATACGGAACTGCCTAAAAGTAGTTAAACCACCAACATTAATGTTGGATCATTCAGTGTGCCTTAAATATACGGCTTGTAGGCGGGTAATCCATGAGTTCGAAGGTACGTAAGCATGAACTTCTGCAGTCTTGTTCATTATAAGAATCCAATTTTCATAGTCAGATGTCTGCCAATACATGTGTTCCAAGGTATGTAACTCGAATGAATTTTCCTGGATTAATCCTAGCTCCTTTCTCTGACATCCTTGTTTATGTAATTCGGGATGGAACCGCTGAATATGTTATTTGGATCTAAAAAAAGAATACCCAGGTGGGGGGCACTGGCATGTCGGTCGCCGTTTTGTTGTGAGTAAGCAGCAGAAGCAACACAACTGTTATCAGGAATCGAACTCGCAATAGACCAAATTTTCTCCTCGCTTGCTATCTTTGGGTGAGAGTATTCTTGAAACTCTTGGATGAATACGAGTTCTCACTGGCAAGAACGAAATGCATAAAAGAGAATTAGACCACTTACAACTTTTTGGAAAGTCACAAAAATGTTATGTTGTGTTTGCTAAGGTAGTTTGTAGATGCAGTTAAAAGTTTACCATCAGAGGTTAAAACTCATGCACATCCAATTTCCAGGGTGAAAAGATAAAGTAATTAAAACATGTTTGTTACAGTCATTCGGCCAAAAATTTGTGACACGGATGAAAATTTTGGACTAAATTCAAAGCCTACTTATTTGTAATCTCCCATTTCACGAGTATACCAGCACAAAAAATCTTTACCCATTTGAAGGGTATTATAGTCAAATAAGTGAAAAACCCCAACAGAATTTGTATCACGAGCAATATAGTCCATACAGGATTTCGGTTTGTACCGGTCGAGAGCGATATACTGATACGCCTTTGTACCAGAGAAATTTGATTTCAAATATCGACAAAATATCGTTCACATATTTTATACCTATAATTATTATATCAACGTTTTTTCTATATATGACCTGTTAATATAAAACTAGTACTCATTTTTCTAAAATATCATAAAAACATGAGTAACAATTGAAAACCCTAGAACAATGATAAAGAATTTTTATTTTTTTAATTGCAAACCGGTCTCCATATCGGTCATTTCGATCAACTCGTACCGGTCAATATCGGCCAATATTTTTGATCAAATACCATTTTAACAATATCGGATATTTCGTATCAGATGAAGCCCGATACCGATAAAATCAACGATATTTCAGCTGTACCGGCGGGTATAAACTACATTGATGACGAGAAGATATTGTCATCGATTCTTACAACACCAAACTGACATTTCATCCCTCCAGTCTCCACCAACATAACCAACCGTACCTTCAAAAATCCGTACAGTTTTCCCGCCACTTTATTCCACGTCGTTCACATTTCCTACGTGTTAACATTCCCCTCTCTCCTCTATATATATCAACATCCATCCCCACACTGCTTCATTTAATTCATCACTGTTTCATTTCTCTTCTTCACAAACACACACTCACCATGGACCACCACCACCAACAACCATCGCAGTACCACCACTACCACTACCACCACCACCAAGGACAAAAGAAGCAGCAGCAGAAACAGTACCAGAGAAGGAAGAGATCTCCACCCAAAAAAGAAGAGGACATTTCAGGGTTTGTAAAGATGGAAAAACGATTCAAGAATGATGATCATCAAGATCTGTTGGTTACGAATCTCGAAGATATTTTTTTCTCTGATGATAATCAAGAACAACAGTTTACTTCATTAATCCAACAACAAGTTCATGAAAGCTCATTAATGGAAGTTATCAAAGTATTACAAGATCAGATTAATACTGTTTCTAACATCACTAATAATCAAGATAATCAGCTTTCTTCATCATCATCATCGGTATCAAGATTTTTATCTGAACCGTTGATTTCGTATAATGATCAAGAAAGTTGTGGAGCTTTATTCTCAGATTCGTCATCAACAGTAATGGCGAGTACAGATTTAGTTGGGATGGAGATTTCACATTTGTTGAGGTATTCTAACGATGATCAGTTTTATCAGTTGTTTCAATACAGTAAGATTTTGAGTTTGAATTTTGCTTACTTTAGTGATGAAGATGTTGTTGTTGACAATGATCAGAAAATCGGGAATAATAATCAAATCAGTGTTTCTGACTATCTCGTTGATCGTCCTGTTGATGTTTGTGTTGATAATAACGATGGCGGTTATGGTGATGGTGAAACTGATGATGAATGGATTGAAAGAGTTTTAAATGAAGTTTCACTTGCTTCTGAATCTCATCAAGTAGTAACAGAAATGCAGTAGAAGTACTTTAGCAATTGTTTCATTTCTAAGGTTTTTAACAGTTCTTGAGGGTTTTAATTCGGGGGATGGTTAATAGAAAAAGTAATTTCAGGATAGATCAGAGGAGGAAGAAGAAGACCGATAATTTTGTCATTTTGAGAACTTCTCAAGGGTGTTCTAGTAATACAGAAGAAGTAAAAGTAGATAAGTTTCTCGTTTTGGGAATATTTGAGGGTATTTTGGTCTAACAATGCAAAATTGACTGCTATTTTGGTTCAACTTTTAGTGGATATCTTTTTGGTTAGGTGTGAAAGAAAGAAAGAGGATACAGTAAAACTTTAGGATTCTGGGTATATTTTGTGAATGGTAATTTTGGGGTAAAAAAAAGAGCAGGTACATAAAAATATAATGATAATGAAAAACAGTGGCACACATTTGGCAGACTTTTCTGTGTTGCAGTTTTTTTTGTTTTGGTGTTTCTAAAAGATAGGTTGTTTGATTTTGTACAATAAATAAAAAAATTAATCATTCACCATGAGAGTGATTCATATCATAGACAAAGTAGTAAACTGATAATATTTAATTTTCCATTTAAAAAAACCAGTCTATTTTTTTTGACATACCTAAAAAAATCCTTATCTATTTTTTAAAAACAAACTGAGTATAACTTTTGTTGTTTTTTTGTTGTCGTGGGTTTTGAATTTTCATTCCATTTTAAGCTTTGGTTTGGTTGAGTGTGGGTAGAGAGTGCTCAGAGTGGAGCGTAATGTTGGTTCTCCTCTAAAAATTGACCTAATCTTTTACTAGTAGTGATTAATAGCTTTTGAATTATGAGGCATATCTTATGGCTAACATTTTCATTTAGCAAACGTAAACACTCCTGGGATTTTGTCTAAGAGGCTATGGTGCCTACAGTTGAAAGTGTAAGAATGAAGAATCATTGACGTTCGTTCTTGTAAGAATGATATACCCAACAGCCAACGATGATAATATACAAAGTTTCAATGGCTTATAGCGACTTCACTGTGCTCACTCAGCCTTTTTCTTTGTTTTTCTGGTGCTTGCATATTTTTGTTCTTTTGTGTGCAGGGAGATTTGAATTTTATCCCATTTTAAGAAATGGTTGGTTGGTACAGTGGAGACATATTGCTGTTGTCTTTATGTCACATCACAGTAATTGTTTCAACAACCTGATAGTGCACCTCTTACACTGCACTTGTAATTGATTGTATGATGCTGTTGTGATTTTTCCGACGAAGACGAAGTCCTGGTTTCTCTCATAACTTTATGTAAAGAAAATTTTAGCCTGACTTTAACAAGATAAAAACTGGTAGGAGTTGCTAGCAATTTAGAGTTTTGGACCACCTGGTAAAACTTATATAAATAGTGCAATAAAAATGAAAGCTGGTCCAGGGGTTTAGAAATCCAAAAAAAGGGGTTTCACCATAATTTTGATGCCTAGATAGTTGGTCAGGGGTGTCTTGGGGCATAGCAAATGTCTAAGTTATCATTTTATCCTACTTAAATCTAAACAATTAAAAAAAATCTAATTCCTTAACATAATTCTCACTTCATCTTTTTCCCAACCGTAACTTTTTTCCCATTTCTATTTTTTTCAACCGAAACCATTTCGTCATCTTCAATTAATCGACGTTTCAAAATCTATTCATCTTCGATTAATCAGCGATTAAAAAACCTATTCATCGTCGATTAAAATCTCTATTAAAGATGCAGACGAAGAATGTTAATAGGTTTAACAGTGAGGGTAATCAATCAAGAAATCAATCATCATCAACAACCCAATCAAGAAAACGAAGAACATATTAGTTGCAGAATTTCAAACCCCTCAACAACGCATGGTTTATGTTAGGTATGATTCTACAAGCCCACTTGTTACTTGTTTTCTGTTGTTTTTTGTGCTTGAAATAGATTAAAGTCACTCAAATTAAGAAAAAAAAAAGAAAAAACAAAGGATTATAGTGTCAATTACGGCTAGGACTAAGACAACTTTTCTCTATTTTCATTGTTTCACTGTTGACTCCATTTATGTCAAGTTCCTTTTACGGCTAGGTTCCAGTGAAGCACACATAATCGTAAATAGTTACGGTGGGTTTGTTCTTCCATAAACCTAGATGTAGTTTTCACTGTTAACTCATAACTTTTTCCAAGTCATTATTACGGTTAAATTCGAGTTCAGGATACCTAGTTGTAATTTATTACGGCTGGGTTACTTCTTCCATAAATCTAATTTTATTTTTCATTGTTAGCTACATTTTGTTTATTTCCTTTGCTTGTATGTGTTAATTTTTAACATTTCCATTGTTTCTTGGAATCATAATAGGTTGAAGTACAAGAAAAAGAGAGGGAACAATTTAACACATATTGATCACACGCCCACCCCTCGCAATGATGTTTATTATGGGGAATAAAATAGAGGTGTGAACAAGAATGATAAGAAGAAGACTGTGGCATAGGAAAACCCAGGTCCACTTGTGATTAGTCAAGCAACTGAATCTGCGTGAGAATAATCAAAAGAAGAGACTGACTAAGACAGGGAAAAGGTTGTGTTTTAAGACATGAAAAATAATGAAGAGATTGAAGAGGAAGAAAAGGATGACGAAAAAGAGATTGAAGATGAAGAAAATGATGATAAAGACGAAGATGTTGTTGCACCTCAACAAAAGAAAAAAAATCGAGGAAAACTTCACTGAAAGGAACGCACATTCCTAAAGGTAACAAACTATTTTTTCCTGGGAAGAAGACTGCATACCTTGGGATGAGGCCCCATATAAGTCCGCAATCTTATTCAGCTACATGCATTCCTGGGATGTTAATTAAAGTATGTGAGATGCAGGTTACAATCTAAAACTAAGAATATAAATCTTAGTGTTTATTTATTTGTTATGATTTTGTTTAATAATATTATGATGTATGTGGGACCATAAAATTGCAGTAAAAAACTGAAACATCAGAGGGATCGTCATTGGCCTTTGGGTGAATAATGTGCTATGGTGTATCAATTGGTACAAAGTACATGGAAATAGCATGCAATTCTGAATACCCAGTTGGAAAGTGATGTTGTTGTTGTTGTTGTATGTGCCTTCATGGAAAGATACATTCCTGAAACTGACTAGTTTCATCTCCCATTCAGCGAGATGACTATCATGCCAGACGATGTGAAACAAATTTTGAACCTGGAAATTAAAGGCAAAGATGTGTTTGAGGGTTTCGAAAATAATCTTCCTTGGTGTGATCGTTATATCCTGGCTAAAAACACGCTTGGGGTGGGAGAAAGCCAAAGCGGAAGTCGAATATGAGTTTCAGTTGGATACTGGAGATAATCAGGGGAACCAAGAAAGAGCGTAAGTAAAGATAATATCATCAATAAGAAAATTATGGTGGGTAATTTGAGGAAAAAGTTTGGTGATACTTTGAAAAAACGAAATAAATGGGTGGTGATAGACGAAACAACAACTATGCGTACAACCACATTTACTTGTTGTATATCATTGGCACCCTAATTTTCCCTGATTACTAGAAAATATAATTAACGCTCATTATCTACAATTGTTGAAGAATCTCAAGAATACTACAAAGTACTTGTAAGGCACTGCCACCCTCTCTTGTTTACTTGAGAGGCTTAGAAAAGCCTCTAGGGTTGGAGCTACTCAAATTGTCGGGATAATCTTCTCCAGGTAATTTATGTGGTTAATTTTAATGTTTTTTTTTGTATTTTTTATGTTAATTATGGTAAATTTGTATCTTCACACAAGCATGGGTATATGACCACTTTCCCACCGTGTCGTCTTCTATGTC
>JAJJMC010015296.1:4557032-4606776 GCA_023531435.1 Papaver californicum
CATATTTTACCGATTGGGTTTTTTTGAACGGAGCCTGGATACTTCATGTTTTTGGTCCAACCAAGCCAACCATATATTCTTCTAATTGAAAAATGCATATTGGACATTCTGGCTTAACTTAACTTAGCTTTGCTTATGAACTCGGTCAAATCATTCCGTCAGGAAGGTCAAGCTGATCCCCAGTACTCGCGGATTATACAAGGGGCTTAGGCAGTGCAGACCGACCTTTAATGTTTAACATATCTGCTAAGCTCCCTTACAACAAAATATATCTTCTTACCCTTTCTTTCCGGCTGTTTTCTTTTTGCTTCGAACGTAGCAAGCAGAGCATCACTTAGCTTAGCTTTCCCTCGTGGGGGCTTCCGTGCCATCCGACTACACCTCTGTTCCCTTCCCTATTCTCTCCACATGAAATATTCATTCATCTCTCTATTTTATCTGGATCCCTAGGGGAACCTTGTCCCATCGATACGGAGAAAGAAGGACGAGGAAAAGGTTAAGTCAAGTCCACTCCCATATCAGTATAGCTCCTAGCTACCGCCACAACATCAGCCCTGGTTTCGTTCGAAAGGAAGGTTCGGTACAGTTGATCTATTTAGGGATACTACCCATTTGCAGAAGCGGAGAGCTGACTTACACTGTATGGCTGACCAGGATGTTCTCGCTCATGAATGGATGCATTTCTTCTCAGTTGTCGAGTGGGTGGAGGCGGATAAACTTCTGAGTTACCCCAAGGTTTACTAGCTTACTGTATGAAAGTGAAGAAAAAAAAATGCGTTTAGACATCCTCTGAGCGAGCCACTTCATGACTCTGCACTACTTTTGGCCCTTTATCAAGGGGGCACGAACTGCGGAATGATCTAATGGAAGCTGGAAGGAAGACATTAGTTGTAGCTTCACAAAAAGGCACGATCTCAAAATAGCAGGAACACATGTCTTACCAGGCCCTTCGATTGGATCCAGTCGTGATCGCCTTTAACGAGAAGGGTCAAACAGATAACTCATTCTACGCGAGCTTTTAAGAACAGGGTTCTTGGCCCATACTTTACGACTCTTTTAGTTTCCATATACTTTTGTGACAACCTGTCTCTCCAAGCCGCTTTAGCCCGAAGGACTTCTCGATACAATCAACAGTTTTGGTTCCTATCTTGGTTCTCTTAAGGGGAGGAATGGAAACCTTTGCCAAACACCTCCACACTTTAAGGTATGCATAAGAAGGTTGTTTACCTTTCCATAACTCATATGGAGTTTTGTCTGATCTTTTAAAGGGGCCTCTGTTCAAGACATAGCAAGCTGATAGGATGCCTCCCCCCACAAGTTTGCAGGTAATCCTGAACTAATTAACATGGCATTCATTATCTCCTTAAGGGTTTGGTTCTTCCGTTCAGCCACACCATTAGATTGTGGTGAATAAGGAGGGGTTACTTCGTGTATAATGTCGTGTTCTATGCAATCACCCACTCAACGAACTCATCAACAATATAAGAAGAAAGGAAATAAACAAGCAAAGTGCATAGCAAAACAAGAAGAAGGGAAAATAGCTAGGGATAATAGCTGCTCTGGGATGAGTTTAAATGAAGAAGTCATTTTCTTTTATAGGCAGAGAGAAAAGAATAGCAGTAACGGTAATTTAATGAAAATCAATTTCGTGCATGGAGCACAAACATAAATTGTTAAACAGAATTAAAACGTGCAAATTTAAATCAATTCAAATTCAGCCTTTACTACCAACAATTTTTTTTGGTAAGTAAAATATATTCCGGTCAGCAAGGTTGAGTATCCTTCATGGAAAGTTTATTTAATGAGCTTAAGCCCTATCCCCCTAGATGCATTACTAACTATCTTCTTGGACAAACCTTTCTTCAAAGGGTCTGTGATATTCTTCTTAGACCTTATAAGATCAACAGAAATAACGCCAGTTGAGATTAGTTATTTCAGGGAATTATGTCTTCTACGAATGTGTATAGACTTCCCATTATAGTTGTTGTTTTTAGCATTAGCTATTGCAGCTTGACTATCACAATGTATAGATATAGCTGACACAGGCCTATGCTAGAGAAGATTGTCTTCTAAAAAGCATCTTAGCCAAACGGCTTCCTCTCCTGCTTTATCTACGCAATAAACTCCGATTCCATAGTGGATCGAGCTACACATGTCTGTTTAGAACTCTTCCAAGATACAGACCCACCTGCAAGAGTGAAAACATATTCACTCATAGACCTAGACTCCCCTGAGTCTGATATCCAGTTTTCATCACAAAATCCTTCAAGGACTGCAGGGTATCTCTCATAATTTAAATAAAAGTTCAAAGTGTACTTCAAGTACCTCAGCACTCTAATAAGTGCATCCCAATGCTTCTGCCCCGGATTACAGGTATACCTACTCACAACATAAGCAATGTCTGGTCTCGTACAATTCATCAAACTGATTATATTTTTTAAGTACATATTCAACATAATGAGATTGACTAAGACTATATCCATTAAAATTTCTTCTAATCTTCATCCCCAAGATCACATCAGCGGGGCCTAAGTCTTTTATGTCAAAGTTCTCATTTAACATGTTCTTTGTAGAATTAATTACATCCATGTTTGTACCAAGTATAAGAATATCATCAAAATACAAGCATACAATCACACAGGCATCATTCACAAGTTTAGTATAAACACACTTGTCAGATTCATTGATTTTAAAACCACTAGAAATAATTACATGATCAAATTTTCATGCCACTGTTTAGGTGCTTGTTTCAAACCATACAAAGATTTTTTCAGTTTACAAACTTTGTTTTCACAACCTTTCATTACAAATCCCTCAGATTGGTCCATGTAAATTTCTTCATCTAATTCACCATTTAGAAAAGCTTTCTTTACATCCATTTGATGTATCTTTAAGTTATGAATGGCAACAATAACAATTAACATCCTAATGGAAGTAATTCTCGTAACGGGTAAATAAGTATCAAAGAAATCTACACCTTCTTTCTGTTTATAGCCTTTAGCTACTAATCTAGATTTGTATTTTTACGCTATTCCATCTACCTTACGTTTCCTTTTGAAGATCCATTTACAACCTATGGGTTTACACCCTAGAGGTAAATCTACAATCTCCCACGTACCATTCTGTATAATGAAATCTATTTCACTAATGGTAGATTCTTTCCACCATGGAGCTTCATAAGAAGTCATGGATTCTCTATAAGTCTGTGGATCAGTCTCAGCTAAGAATGTTATGAATTCTGGCCCATATATCTTTCAGTTCTAAGACTTTTACCTATTTTAGGGTCAAATTCAACTTCATCTTCCTCTAAAGGTAATGTCTGGCAGGTCGAAGGGACATCTATGGGATCACCATATATTATGCGAGAATCATATTTCAATGGAAAAATATTTTCAAAGAACACAACATCCCTAGATTACATAATAGTATTCACACAACCATAAATTTATATGCAGTAGTATGCTCAGGATACCCTATGAGGACAGAAATGCCGACTGACCGGGGTGATGAAGGCACCTTCTGGGGGGTACTCGAAAAATCCAATCGTCAAAAGCCATCGGAGAAAAGGTTGAGATATAGCTAAAAAAAGACCCAAGTAAAGTAATTCACTTGGTTTCTGCTCCTGATTCGCTAGCTCCTCTCCTCCCTTGGTTGATTCAATCCCGAGACTAACTAGCCGAGTCACTTCATTTACCCTAATTGCTATTGTCCAAAAAGATAAGTCTTGGTTGATCCAAACCAACACCCATACTTGAGCCCGGCCCGCACGGACGGACGGCGGCGTGCGTGCTTCGATACGAAACACCGCGCGTGTGTGAAGCGTGTAGTTGCACCAACTAGCCCATAGCCTAAGTCCTCTCCCTCATACAAAAGTGTGTTGACCCCAAGAGTCCACTCTTAGATACAAATTTGTTAGTAATATGGAGAGACAACATCTTTAGTTTCTCCTATGTGGGACTAAAGGTTTCATTACAAATAGTGAAAATGAGCTAGTGTCTTTAGAGACCTCTTGGTCCTAAGTTCCAATTAATCCAAGACCACAAACAAAATACATAAAATCATTTTCTCCAACAATCCCCCACATGAATGAAAAACCGATGAAAATCAGAAATCGCTAGAAATACCACTATAGGCAATAGGTGTCCATAAGGTCTTGAACCTTTGCTTAGTGAGAAATTACCGGAACTACTTGATGGACAGTGAACTCGATGTCTTGAATTGACATTGTTTGGTGTAGTTCATCAATAACTTCTACGCGTGATATCATTCTAGGTGCTGTCAAGTTCGCGTCGTTGTGTCCATTTATTTTTTATATTTAAATTCATTTGAAAAATATGTCAAAGGAATTTTGTCCAAAAAGATAAGTGTTGGTTGACCCACACCCACATCCACACCCGAGCCTGGCCCGGCCCGGCCTGCCCGACGACGGCGTGCGTGCGTGCTTCAGTGCGAAGCACTGCGCGTATGTGAAATGTGTGGTTGCACCAACTAGCCCATAGCTTAAGTCCTCTCCCTCACACAAAAGTGTGTTAACCCCAAGGGGCCACTCTTAGATGCAAATTTCTTAGTAATATGGAGAGGCAATATCTTTAGTTTCTCCTATGCGGGACTAAAAGTTTTATTCACAAATAGTGAAAATGAGCTAGTGTCCTTAAAGACCTCTTGGTCCTAACTTCCAATTAATCCAAAACCAAAAACAAAACACATAAAATCATTTTTTCCAACAAAAATCAAGGTCCGAAGGAAAACATGTATCCCAATAGTACCAAAACAATCATAAATAACAGTGGATTTCTACTAACATGATCCAAATACGTTCTGAAATCTTAAGTCTCCAAATCATCTTATTGAAAGCATTGTAAAAAGCGTCGATAGCAAATTACAACCAAATTTACTTAGCTAGAAATTCAAGGTTCCACAACAGTTTCGAGTGCGTAATCAAGACACAAAGATGTGCGCAAATCAAATATCTATTGAGTTACTTGCAAAATTCTCAAGTTTACTTTAACAAATTCACACGACCTGCGCATATGGTGTATGCTTTACAAAGATGAGTAATACATAAACAGATATATGAGCAAAATAGTTTAAGGCAGTCGATAGATTAGGGCCTTTTAAGAAATGAGCTATAATTTGAACTTGAAGTTAGTATGTATAAGCATAAAAACAAGGCCTGCGACAGCTCAAATGCTCTCATTGACCGCAAACGACAACCATGGCTTCTAAAGCATAAAACTTGGTGAGAATTTATGAATATATGTTTATTTATAAGGGATGTGGTATTGTGAATTGCTAATGCCTTATTAGAGATATAATGAAGGTTTCTAAACATGTACGAACATTAAGCAAGCTCAGATGAATTCCTTTCATGTTTCAAGTGCAAATTTGTTATATAATATGAAAGAGATAGAACAAAAAGAAGTGAAAACTTAGCCTTGTTTCCGTTAGGCTGCGAAGTGATGGCTCTTGTTCATGAACTGCTGCAAGCATTGATGCAGTTGTTGTGAGTCGACAACCTTTGTTGTTCCGAGACGGGCTGAATTTACCGGAAACGATAGGGAGGAGGCCAGAGATGGTTTTCTCCAAATCTTAGCTAGCGAGGTCAGAGGTGGTCTGGTCCGAGATGACTGAAGACTAACAATTACTTGGTTGGTGAGGCTCCAGATGGTTACTGCCGGTGAACTAGGTGGATTACCCGAGTGGAAAGTACACGTATCTGAGATGTATATTTATTGCGTTAACACGAGTCGGACTGTGGGAACCGGTCTTATCCTCGTCTGCTCGATGCTAGGAGATGGTACACCCTGAGTCAGTGAGTACTTGCTAACCAAGCGTGCAAGACTACCATCATTTGGTAGTGAGGGAAGAAAGTCTAATAATTGGCTTTTGCGTTTCAAACTAACCACCAATGCTAGATGATATATTATCATGTTGCAATTTAAATTCTTAACAACCATTTCTATTGATGTTTGTAACCAAGCAGATGTTACTGTAGAGAGCTGCACGTGCCGTTCAAATTCTCTCTTAGATGGATTGTTCGGCTAAACTTTCCCAAAAATTTCAATAACAATTATTATTCAAATGATCACTATCAGAGATCATAAGATAAACGGAAGTAGGAATGTTCCCTTCTGCATCCTCATGAGCTTCTCTGAGCAGAGATGTAGTCGGGGTAGGGAGAAGTAGATACAATTTAACCCCTAAGTAGATGATTGCTCGATATATACTTGCGTCTGGTCAGAAACAGATGTCGTGAGTTGATCTGACTCCAACAAGCCGACCAGGCTTGGTTTTCCGAATTGAACTATGGTACTTTGTCCAGACTCCTGGGATGATCTCATCCGAAGCTGAGTTGATTAAGACTCGAATGGCTGCTATGTCCTGACCAATATAGTTAATCTCGGATCTCGGATCTCGGTCTCGTCGTGGCTGGGACTTTGACACCCTGATAACGATATCTCAGGGAGATTATCGGTGAAATATCGGGAGTCTCAAATCTTATATCCAACTATTTTCAACTATCTTCGAATTTTCAACAAGCATATACCCTTAATATCGGCCGAATCTCGGCCGTATCGGGCGAATCGCGGCCGATATTCATGTTGAAATCTCGGTCAGCGCAATCTCGAATATCGTCAAGGTATTCTTCCGATACATTGAAAATCGGCGATATCTCGGCCGTTACGACCGAGATTGACTACATTGGTCCTGACTAGTCCAAGATTTTGTGACCAGAGTAGATTGGATGCGCCTCAAACTAGTGGATTGGGCATGAGTCGAAGCTAAGTTGTTGTAATTCCCATTGTAGCTCCGAGTTAACTTCTCCAAAGTAGCTAGATTTATCCTTGATTTGCTTATCAACTGCCATGGACGAGGAAGAGATTTCAGCTAACCTGCGCTGCAACAACAAATAATCAAAGAAAAGCCAAATCCGATTATACTCCCTATCCTATCAGGCTCTGTGAGGTTTATATATAAAAATCCTAATTCGAAAAACCAAAGTTCTGATAATGTTAATAAAATTGGGTACATAGGTTTGTAAAACAAGATTTGGTTGTTGTAAATCTATAGACAAACTTATTTTGAATCAAGATTTCGGAAGAAAACTCAGATTTTTGTGAAGAACATGTTATTTGTGATGAATCCCCAAATCAAACAAAGATTTTTCATACTTAGAAACATGGATACTAAATCTTCCTTTTGATTTTTCTTTCTAACTCAAGTAAAGATTAAAACCTGATAAACCCCAAATGTTGTTGCTAAGCGTTTTTGAAAAAAATCAAAATGGCTTTATATAACAGGACCTGTTGATGATGGATTTTCCATCAAAATTGATATTAGGTTAAGGTTTTGAAGGAAAAATCATCTTAGAAGAACAAACCCTAGTTTCTATGAAAAGAAATTTTCTTTAAAATTTTGTATACAAAATCCCAGATCTGAATACTTAAGAAAGAAATAAAAGAGATAGGAGGAAGGTCAGTCGATTAAGTTTATATGCTGATGGGAACGTCTTCTGCTTTCATTTTTGTCAGATCTGTTGTCCATTTTTGATTCCAGCAGCAGCCGCCTTTCTTTTGTTTGTTCTCCGGCTTCAGATGATGTTTGGTGTCTGAAATATTAAATCTGCTTCTCAAAGTTCCATTTTTCCCTTCAAACTTTAAAGATCCAGTAGAGTTATCACTTAGAGCAACACGTTTACTTGACTGCCTCAAAAATTCGCATTTGTCTACCTAACTTTCAATAATCCACAAGTTTCTTAACATATTTAATGACGGTCCTTGTTCTAGCATCTAAAATATACTACCTCCGTTTTAGTAAATGTGTTACTATCATTTTTTCATTTTAACATATTTTTAGATTAAAATGAAAAAGTGATAATAATATTTTTGTTGAAACAGAGGGAGTAGTTAAAAATCCTACTACCACATCCCAAGAGATCTAACACACTAGAATGAAGATCTATAAATTTGAATGAGAAATAAAAAGCACAAAAGTAATGAATACAAATGTTGATCTTACCCACATATCCCCATAGATATAGTAAAAGATAAGTTATTCTATAAGTGGTTATGGTTGAGTTAAATTATTTTAGTGTTGATCTTGCTTCACGTGTCCCCATAGATGTTTTTCCACTGTAACCATAAATATCACTACCGGCAGAAAATTCTCATATAGTGTGTAACAATGAAAATGTGACAGGGATTTCACTACCGGCATAAAATGTGATAACATACCCATTGAATTTGCTCTAATAGTGTTTAACAATGAAAAAGTGACAGGGGAAAAAAGATGGAAAGAGCATAAGAGCTTCTCCACATGAGAGTTGTTGTACCAACCATGCTTCGATAGAAATAATATTCTAGACAAAAATAAAGGAGAGAAAGAAATAATCCTCTAATTCAATTGCAGAATAAGGCTACTCTGATCATTTAGGCATCGGCCTTGAGCATCATAACTTAGCTGTGAGATATTGCAATGTTCAGCTTTAACTAACACTTCAAAATTTCTCTACCATAAGTGAAATCATGCCCCATATTCCTACAGGTAATTAATTCATAGTCAAGATGAATATGATAAAGGTGTCGCAAGTTTATTCTGAAACAGTACTCTGCAACATTTATCTTCCCTAATTGGAGCAGTTGGTAATATAATGTCAACTTAGACGAGGTATTGAAATACAAACTGTAAAGCACATACAAGTATGCCTTACAGTGGCTCCAAGCCTCCAACAAAAGTATGTTAGCTAGTTCCTACAAACACTCTGGTTTAGTAGCAGACTACAATTAGGTATCCTTATTTGAAGAGAAACAACTATGTTGCTTGCATTAGTAGTTACTTGACTATATTGTTCTACTGAAATTTATTGATGATCGAAGAAAAACTTCAGAGAAGTTTCCTATCCAAACTACTATTTTTCTTAAGGTCCACATATGTATAAGGTCAAGATTACACAATTTGACTATTTAACAGTACTTGGATGGAAAATGTAACGTTGGGGTATTTTCCCATAAAAAAAATTTTGCAGGGCATTTTTTCAACGGGATATGTATTTTTGGAATATTTTCCAAATCATCCCTATATAAGGATGTGTGCTGAATTGAGACTTAACTTTCCAAGGTTTCTCCATCCACTGCCTAAAGTGTATATGTTGACTTCTAGAAACTTGTTCTCCAACAAATATATTCCTACAACTTTGACTTATTGGTTGTAGAAACATAACCAAATCCGCTGGTCCAATAAATACACTGATCATCATCACAATCTCTCTTAATTTGAGGAAGAGTAACATATTTTGTGATGGGGTTACAAATATAAGTTTTTAGTTCAAGACATGGGAACTGAGAAAGACATACCAAACCATTATACGAACCAACAAAAACAGATCCCCTTGACAGATGGGCTAAACTTATCCTTCTAATTCACTTAATGGGTGTTGATTCATGATCCCCAATGTATTCAAAATACAAAAAAAAAAATAAAAAAAAAAAATTGTTGAACATTCCCAATCTCGGTAAGAGTCAAAGCAATGAAACCCAACTTACCAGAATCATCATCATGATTAAGATTATGTAAGTGCATCTCCGAGAGAGATGGATTGTGAGAAACAAGATTTCTCCAAGTTGTGCATACTAATTTACACTCCAAAACTGATTCAGTAGGTACTCGACTCAAAATGTCTAACGTGATCTCTTCGGGTAGAAAACTGAAATACTCTATGAATGAATGAAGAAACCCTTGTTGTTGGAGATATTAGGATGGTTTATAGAGAGAAACTCAAATTTTTCTTAGGACAAACACTATGGTGGGTGATTTTGCTTGGCTATGGCTTAATCTAGCCAAGACGTAGGTATTATGGGTTATCGTTTGGCTATAATGTGGCTAAAACCTTAGGCTTGGTTAGAGGAGGAAACACATCTGATCCCTCCTCTAGCCAAGCCAGAAAGATGGATACTTGGTTTGCGTTAGAAAAATGCACTTTACGGAAATCCATTATCCGTCTCAGAGGTGGGACGGATACCGGTTACCCGTCATATTTATGATGGATTCTTGGTTTCCGTTTCGTGATTTTTGTTTGACCTCTTTTTGTTCACACCTCCCTCACACCCCATCTTGGCCATCCATCACCATTAACGGTTTTATGTTCTCCACCCTCGGATCCTAAAGGATATTTTTCAAATTTCTTGAGAGATTTTCTCCATAAATAGCAACATCGTTCTCTTCTCAAATCACACCAAATCAATTTCTTCTAAATTGATTTCCTACTCAAATCCCCTTTAATATCTCTTTCTCTCATAAGTTTTTTCTCTTCCATCTCTTTTGTTTACCAAAATGTCGTCTGGTAAAATTATGAGAAAGAAATACTCTTATGTAGGAGACATGTATCTTGTTATTGTTTATTGTAATCTAAAAAAAGAAGGAACTCAATTTTCTAGCGGACTTGTTTTGGGAAAAAGTGTATGAAAATTTTGGAGTAGTTTCTGGTGGTAATATTTACAGGCGTACTAGTTCTTGACTTCAGAGTAGATTTAGCACTATCAAGGGTGAAGTGAATATATTTTCTGAATGTTTTTCTAATGTTACCACAAATCATCCGGACATGGATGAAATTAACTGGGTAAGTTAATTATCCTCGCAACAATTGTTTCAATTAGTTTTTGTTTGTATCTTTTTGTTCCTACCAATTTATGAATCATTTACATTAATGCAGAGTGTAATGGCAAGAATGGAATTATTACACTGAGACCACCAAAACTTTCAGTCGTGATTTAGAGTATCAAATGCTGAAAAACATCATTGAACAGGATCAAAGTGAAAACGCGAATATTGAAGAAGAAATCGATAGTTATAATTTGCCTTCCCAACACCTTAATACCCAAAATATTTTCTCAAGTTAATTCGCTAACCTTTATTCAAGTCAATCCCCTAATCTTTATTCCCCTTCTCTCCAAAATCCATCATCAAGCCAAGTTCATCAGACATAATTTACAAATCAATTTCCAACTTCTTCTGGCATCCCTGTTGCAGATGTAACTCCAATTAATATCGAGCATTTTATCGATAAACGTCAGTCAAAGGCTCAAGTTAAAAAGGCGGTATCCAAGAAATAGCTCTCTCAGACAAGCGAGCCCCCTACACCATCATCACAAGAATCACTTATCAGTGACGCGGGTTCTAAACTTATTGATTTTTTTAAAGAAACACGAATAGCGAACGAACCTCGTCAACAAGAACAACAATTATTTTTTTTGAAAACATGGTATCAATGCAACAACAAAAAATTCTTCTCAACAAAGGATTGGATGATGAAAAATGATCTCTCAACGTTGCCCCCAAATGCAAAATTATAGTATGAACTAAAACAACAAGAAATTTTTCAAAGGTTGCAGGCACATGGAGTTCCTCCACCAACACCACAAAATCAGGGATACTACCCAACCTTCGATCATCAAAATTGACAATCGGTGGTCTAGATTTTGTGGGTATATCTTCTGTAAACCCTCACGAGACTCAACTCGTCCACTAGGGTCACCTAGGGTTTAAAAGGATTGTTTCACATGCTAAGTGTAACTGTGATTCCCATGAAAGTGAGTTAGTTTTAGTTTATAAATTGTCATGGACTTGTCATATAATTGTTGTTTGTAGTTATTAAATTATATCCAACACAACGGCTGGATTTTTTTTCCATTTATTACGAAAGTTGCAATAATTTTAATTCAATTTTATCTTATCCATACTGAATTCAATTTCAAATTTGTGTACATCTCACTGAAACCTACAATACAACGGCTCTCCAACGACTATTTTCTAACGGCTACTTTTACATTAATTTCTTATAAATTGAACAAGGTATCCAGCAAACAATTCACAACGAAATCCGAAAAACATGTTTTTTTTTATTTCCTCTAAAATTATCTTTGCATCAATTTTTTATCTCTGAGAAATTCTTCATAAGTATGGCACTGTATTCTATAAAAGAAGATATAGTTATTTCCAGAGCTTGGGTAACTGATGCACGTCAACCCGATGTTGTGCAGCACTTAGTTACGGCTGATGACTTTTGGGACCAGGTGTACAACAACTATATTGAAGCCTTTGTGAATGTCCTTCAAAGAACTAAACAGGTTATACAAAAAAAAGTTAGTGTCATTAAAACGACAGTAAGAATATACGCAGATATCCAACGACCATTTTATAGAACTAGAGATCCTCAAATGACATTTGAAATCATTGTAAGTTATAATAATTTGTTGTAACCGTGCCTTATAGTATTGTAAATTCATTTAATCTTTAATTATACTTTGTGCAGGAGGAACTTGGAAGGAGGAGTTACTTCCGAAAAATGGGAAAATCATTCAGGTTTTATGAGTGCTACCTAGTCATCAAGGAGGGATGGCCGGAGATTAATCCAGAACTTACACCGCGCGAAGATTAAGGCAGCCGGCGGACTAGATTTTGTGGCTACATCTTCTGTAAACCCTCATGAGACTCAACTCATCCACTAGGGTCACCTAGGGGTTTAAATAATTTTTGCACATGCTAAGTGTAACCGTGAATCCTACGAAAGTAAGTGACGTTTAGAATTAAGATTTTATTAATTTGCTTATATTTTAACAGTATTACATCCTTTGTACCACCAGTTAACCAACTTTTAAAGAGTACATAAACTTCAGGACTTTCTATTCAAAGATTTCATTCATCGGGATTATAGTGTGCAAGATTGTTCTTCAAGAGTAGATAACATTCATCATACGCAAATGTTATGCCCCTCTCTTCAACATATTCCAAGTCAGCTGACAATTTCTACAAAATATCAAGTATAAATAATTTAGCTTTGTTTACTGTAAACGAAAGATTGAGTGCTAGGCATTAATGTTTAGATACTCACTCGTTCTTCATACGCCATCCCAGGATTTCATATGTTAAATTCAACCTGAATCGTTATAAATATTTCCATCTCCCTGTTGATAATTCTGAATCGATTTTGAAGATTTATCTTTGTTCTACCCTTTGCATTACCCGTTAGTTCAACAAAGGTATCAAATACAGTTACCCAAAAACGGTTGCGTGGTTGATATGTTAAAGCGTGATCTTTTGTAACAGATGTCCAGGCTTGAACAAGAGCAACATCTTCTTCCTTGATGAATCGCTGCATAATTTTTCCGTTTAAGTTAAAAAAAATATTTGGAAAATTTTATTGGGAGAATGAGATCCTTTTTTATATAAAGAAAAATTATTCGTTAAAAAGTAAAATCCAAAAACTATTCGTTAAACATTTGAATTCAAAAACTAATCGTTGCACAGTCGATTTCAAAAACTATCAGTTAGTCTAAAACTATTGTAACCGTTAGGTCGTTTGAAGTCTTTAGGTTACATGATCTAAAAAGCTAAATAAGATAATAAGGAACATTTTCATATACCATCGATAACGACCTGGGTCATATGATCCCAAAAAAGGATCCTCACGCACGACATAAAAAGATGATGGTTGTCATGTTTGTTGTACACATCCATGTTCTTGATAGGTGGTCCTGCTTTGAGGGCCATATTGAGAATCATCTTGAAGATGGTACATGGGGTCTTTTTTACTGTTTGGTACAAAAGAACGAGACAATCCCCCTGAATCACGATCAACATTACTTTGGCTATGAGTCCAATCCGGCCCACCCTGGTAAGGTCCTTCATACAGTCTGACCATAGGTACATATGGGACGCCTTCAGTGGGATGAAGTTGATTTTGTAAGTACGTTGTGTAGTGGAGCGAAAAGAGGTTTATAGAAGCAATTTGATAGACCAATTCCTCACTATGTCGACATCATATTTCCTGCAAAAACCAAAAAAATTTAAATTTTACCTTTTGGCAACAAACATCGTTATAGATATATCATCAAAGTATTAATACTCACAGGAGTATCCCATTTGACATTATAATTGGTTTTGTTGATTGCACTCATGTACTTATCTCTTAACGGTCTGTCCCACGCCATTTTGTTTTTGTTATCCACTCTGAGGTAGGGTTGTTCTAGCTTTGGGAAAAAATGATGTTCCTTCGGCACCAAATGTGGTGTGTATGTCGCCTGCCTTCGCCCTGTTGGGTCACAGAAATAATCATTAGGATTTTGTGATGAATACAGACCTCTGTTTCCTTGATGTTCAATAATCGCGGAGTATCTTCTGGTCAAACATTGACTCCAAAACTCGGAGTAATGGGTAATATTGACCTCATCGAACTTTAAGGGATCAAGACTATTGTTGGTGTACAAGTAGGAGGTCGTAATGTTTGTTGTATTGTCAGGTGGATTTACCGGTACTACCCACGTTCCACGTACTTGTCTGAGACACCGTTCTCCCAAATATAGAGCGGAATTTCCGAAAGGATCATATAAAACTTTACGCCTTCGGAAATTAGTTTTGCATGTATCACCTTTTCCCACCACTCAATTGACTTCCCGACTACGGCTCGTATGTTATTGATGAGACAGCGAAGTTGTCAATTTGGAGACGAACCATTGAAAGTGAGTGCATACATGTATCTCTTTGTCTACCTTTTCCTACCAATTTGTGTCTACTATCATAAAGACGACCATCCCGCCATAAATCAAAATCTTCTTCCGGAAAATTATGTATCTTTGGATAAAGAGTTCTGAAATACGCCCAAAACCAAAGCTGCACAACCAAAAACATTTAAAAAAAAAAATACTGACCACTAACTAACGTTATACAACACAACATCAAAAAAGAATTAAGAGTGGGTATGAATATGTTTACCAGTAATAGATACCAAAAGAACTCGAGGCCATCAATCCCGTGCCTTACTCTGCTACTCAAACTCCATAATATATGACCATAAATTGCTGAAGCCCGATTGTAATTGTTGACTTTATTCAAATGAGCAAGCACCCTTAGCCAGGAATATCGTTCTGGTTCGGGAACAATGTATTACCTATAACCCACATCATGAACCACTTTTCCATTTGTTCTTGACACACAATGTAGTTATGTTCCCCTTAACTAGATTCAATAAACATTTTTATCACATTATTTTGAATCCTTTTGCAGAAAATAACTTTACCTCTCAGAGCAACAATTCGTTCTTCTCCTACTAGTTCTTCTCCAACTTCTCCTACAAAAGGAAGCAAACAATCTATCCATTGCGAAAGAATCTTACGCATTTCTTTCTTGCTAAAATTTGACAATGGTATACGGGTTCCTTGATCAATAGGTATGCCTGATAGTTGTGTGAAGTACCACGGCGTAAAGTCAATCTCAAAACTAGGGAAGTGAAATGTATTGTTGGTACGCCACCACCTTTCGCTAATACCGGAGGTAAGAGCCAATTCACTAGATTTTGGATAAGCTATCAGAAAGATTGATCCAAACCCGGAATTATCTGTAATATGTTTGGCATGGGGATTGTGAGCAATAATGCCGTACAAGTCAGTAACATTGATAGTACTACCCCGATGTCTTCTTATGTTTTCTCTAGCATCTCCCTCTGGGCATTTAAACTTATGATCGGCATTGTGCCGCGACGAAACCGGATGTCTATGTTTCATGATTTTATAAAAAAAAAATCATCCATTATCAACCCTACAACACATATGTATATATATCATCACACTTTAACATATTTGCATCACTTGAATCATCACATAAACCATTGAATTTTAACACATTGTCATCACATATATGAACATCACATTTTAAGACACCTTAATCAAAAATTAATCATCAAAAAAAAAGTTAAACATGGATTTATAGGTACATACATGTCCATATAGCATAACTATTATCCATGGAATTTAAGCAATCAATCAAACATCAATAATTTCATGATTATCAAATAAAAAAGGGACTTAGAACCCTAATGGTAGAGTAACTTACCTTTGATGATTTTGTGGATGAAATTCGAAATTGTAACGTGCAATCGTATCAGCAACAAGTTTGGAGCAAACCCTTTAAATTTCACGCAACAAATCGACCTATAACACCTTCAAGATCAAAAGGGGGTAAAAATGGTTGGAGAAGGGAGGAGGAAGAATTTTTTTTAAAAAGTTGAGAATGAGGAGAAACCGAATGTTTCTCTGTATAGAAAAACTTACGTGACGGATACTATCTGTCAGGTCAAATCAACTGGTTGACTGAGACGGATATCAAATATCTGTCAGGAATTATTCTGACGGATACCTAATATCCGTCTCATTTGGCCAAACCAGAGCCAAGCATCATAATGATATTATTTTTAGTTGTCTATTGTTTGGCTATATAAAACTACAGCAAAATAAAATCACCTTACCATAGTGCTTGACCTTAGGGTTAGGGTTTAAGGGTCTAAGAAATGGTATAGATGTATGCGGAAAAGAGTAAAGTAGGAAAAATGAAAAAGGGTATAAAGCTTTTTATTATAGGTGGACGCTACCAAGTGTTGTGAGTTCGGTTTGTGTTATCTTCACACACGTTAAAATAGGTGGATACTACTAAATGAATATTGGGGGGTCAAAAACCGAAAAGCAAATATTTGTTGACAATGCACCTACAAGTAAGATTTGCTGAAATGGACCGAGTATAGGCGAAGTTTATTACAAGACACTCGAGATTATGTTTCATTATTGTACTAGACTGAGCAAAACTACCATGAATCCGCGGATTTCACCTGAGCCATTATGCAGTTTTTGAACCACTGGTGGACTAGACAGTGATGAACTTTCTTAATCCGCCATTAATGATAATGATCTCAGTGAGTGAGCAAAGGAGAACAAAGAACAAAACAAAGGAGAACAAAGAACAAAACAAAGGAGAACAGAATCTTTTTCCTATTGTTTACATTGATAGAATCACAAGAATTCTACATTGGAGCTACAGACGATTTGATCAAATGAATTTGATTAAATGGGAAAATTAGTATTACAGAGAAACTGTGAGTTTATATAGCTCCTCACATACGTGTGTTGTTCACACATTTACAATTCTCTCAATATAACTAACTCTTACACTCTCTTAACACCACTAACAACTCTACACTCTATTACCCTCCCTCAATCTCAGGATGGCTGCAAAGAAACCTTGAGATTGCACTAACAACTCTACACTCTGATATGTGTTAGAAGCAACCAAGGAGAGACGCCATGCACAGATTGATGCACCAAATTTAAGTGATGCAGTCAAAGATGAAATAACTTCAATAACAAGCAGGTGAAAGATGATTACTGGTTAAGGGAGGTATCCAAAACAACACCACACACTTACATACAATCCAGGTAAATGAGATTCTTGTATTTGGCTGCATTCTCTGGACCAGTAAGAGCAGAGTAGTACTTCTTAAATAATTCATAAAATCCAAACTTGCAAGCACCCTGCACACTGTAGCCAAATAAAGTAGGCACCCATCGCCTGAAGAAACCTCGAACTCCCTGTTCTTTCAGCAAAACCCCAAAACCAGAAGAGATGTTCTTTTATTTTGCGGGGTCAATCTGCATATTACACTTGACAAGATCTAGAAGAGTCACAGCCATATGAATAAGACCACAACTTAGAATACCCCCAGCAGTACAAGATGCATAGAATCCAGGTTAATACATCTCTATCTTTCCTGTGGTTCTTTATCTGATATATGCTATTACCACAGGCTACACTCACAGTTGGGTATAGACTCAACAATAGCACACGAAACTGCCAACAAATCGACCAATAAAAACTGCCAACAAATCTGCCAACACTGTAGCCATCTCAGATTGTTGCATGGCTGGTATACCCCATATGCTTTATCCGCATCTCAGATTGTTGCATGCCAACATTTGAATGCTCAATTGAAAAATCCAGACAGTACCCCAACTCCAGAATCAACTCATAAACAAAATTCGCATTGCATTTAGGCATTTAAAATGAATCTTTATAGAAAGCAAGAAAGAAGAGAAGCTCTTTACAAAAATCTCAGAGAGAAAATGAATCTTTCTCATTAAGAACCATCAAACCACAAGATGTATCCAGATAGAGTTTAGCATTACCATACAAATACCTTGTAATAACTTCCAACTCCTTTCCACGATCAAAAAGCATACGAACATAATCAGAACTAGGTAAAACAACATACTTCAGAAGCCAGAGTTATAGAAAATCAAGTCATAAAAGAAGAGATGTAGATTGTGTAGTTGACAGGGAATCTCATCATAGGTATATAAGCAGCAGCAGGAGGAGAATACTGTAATACAAGAACAGTAGCACAAGCCGAGTTCAATCTGGCTTATTATTCAGAAAAATCCAAGGAAAATATTGTGTCCCAAGAAAAATTTGAGATTCAGAAAATCTTATTCACAAAAAAAATATTCAAGAATTGGTTGAAGAATTGAATCCTTTATTATGAACTAAAAAGGAAACACCTAACTAAGATAGAAAAGAACAATAGGGTGTATACTGAGTATATACAAACTCAACAAAGAAGATTCCAAAATGTATACCAGTACACACATCAATTCCAATTCGAAATCCAAACATAGAAACATCATTAGAAATCGTAAAATACTTCAACACCGCAGTGAAGACTGCCTTGAAATAAGAATTGAAATTGGAAGAATGAAAAATGAACTACTAAGCACCATGTGCAGTATCATTTTCACCCACAAACTCTCAACACTTCTTCTGAATCCAATTGAGTGGAACAACATTAAGTTTTCACCTAACTAGACCTTGGTGTAGCAGACTAGAACATGCTCAGACCCATTCGGCATCAGGAAACAAGAACAGTAGATTCTGATCAAGAAATTAAAGTTTAAAAAACAACCTAATTATGATGTCAATCTGTGATTGAAGATGAAACTGAATGTTGTTGAAGTAGTGGCATAGAAATTGAACACATGAGGTTAAGTATGAAGTAATCAACATAATGAGATTAAGATTACCATCAGAGATCCAATTTTAACAGTTGAGGTTGAAGAATCAAAATTCATACCAAAAATGCAGAAAAAATCCATGAATCCAAGTGCACAAGTGAGAAAAATCAAATTTCATACCTAAGAATCATGCTTGATCCTGTTTGAAGACGTTGCAGCAGAAATCAGGATCAAATCGATCTTGCAAAACAAATCTTCAAGAACTCCATTTTTCTTCAAGAACTGTGTGTTGAATCAAGAACAGTTAAGATGAAGAAATTGATGTTTTAGAATCAATGTGATGATAAAGAATGATCGATACCCTCAAATAAATCTGAGACTAAAGCTCTGATACCATGATAGAATCACAAGAATTCTACATTGGAGCTACAAACGATTTGATTAAATGAATTTGATTAAATGGGAAAGTTAGTATTACAGAGAAACTACTGTGAGTTTATATAGCGCCTCACATACGTGTGATGTTCACACATTTACAATTCTCTCAATATAACTAACTCTTACACTCTCTTAACACCACTAACAACTCTACACTCTATTATACATGTTCATATCAATTACAGTTATATAGTTGTTTTCTGCAACAGAATTTAAGGAATTATAATAGCTTGTATGAGTAATTCTTTTTTTGGGGTTTATGTTGTCTGTATGACTGTATCGCCTGATATGCAATGGAGAAACTTACGATTAACTGCTGCAACATAGTAGAACTTTTCTACAGGACTTGTACTTTCTACCCAGATTGTTCAACCTGAAAAAAATTACACCAATTGTCAGTGAATCTTGTAGTGATCAAACATGCATACTAGTGAACATTTGTTTCAAAGATAAAAAGAATGCACTGCATAGTAGATTCTCTGACATGTATGAGAAGCTTGAATACCAAAAAAGATTGAAAGTAGCTTTAAATTCTTGAGTTCAAGATACCTAAATAAAAAACTAGACTTTTACTAGAAGAAACATAAACCAAATGAGAACACTAAAATTAAAAGATGTAAGATCTAACTACTAGTAAGTTGGACTTGCAGAAATTCAGTTCCATGTCATCAACTAATTGGTAAAATCTGGATGAATTATAGTTGATATCTGGCTACGTTCAGTCTCAATTTTTTATGCTGTATATCTCATATCACGTAGTAATTTGAAACTTCAAATGCTTCAGCTTGTTAGTTTATATATGATTATACTAATCCTTTCATCTTTGGAAAACAGACTGTATACCAGAGAAATGGAAATCTATACTACCGTACTAGCACCCAGAAAGCACTAGCAAATGAAAAGAGTACGAAACCTTTTGGTAGGATTTTAGCCATCATTATGTAGTAACCATTTTTCTGTTTTTATTTTTCTTATTTTGTGTATCTTTGTTTTGTCAGGAGAACACGCTTTGGCCAAGGCTAATCTAGAACCACATGCTTTGGCTAGGGCTAACCTACAACCACATCAACGACCATCTGGGGGAAACTGCGGCTAAGCAGAGCAGCTGTCTTTGGATTTTGGTGTTAAAAGATTTGCAGCATTTAGATGTTCTAATTTCTTTGCAGTTTCCTGATTGTCTGAACATGTAGAGACTTAGTACGGATGTGTGTTTTCGCAACTGTTTCTATGGTACTGGATGTTATGTATCATTTGGGGAAAACGATTTTTCATCCCTTGCTATGAGAGTTTACTTCCAATGCTTACTATCTAATGTGACAATGTGCCTGATGATACATACATTTATTTGCATTTTGGTTTATTCTTCAATTCCTATAGAAGTATGTGGTCTTCAGTATGTATGAGTTTAGAATGCATCATGTCTGGAGTGGTGAGTTAATTTTTATATGATACATTTCAGTCATTCATACATCTACACTAGCATAGAATTAAATTTATTTAAACTGGAAGTCGATCTAAGTTTATGAGTAAGTGGACAAAGAGAGTAGTGTTACTTACTGACTACTGCTGTCTGTGAAGGTGGAGACTGAGTAGATTCTCTATTTCGAAGCTGAGGTGACAGCATAGCGATTTCGTAGCAATTCAATGGAGTTCTCTAGTAACTGGGTAAGCTCAGGAGCTGAAGTTTTGCAAACTAGCAATTCAAACAAAAGGCAAAGATGGTCAAATTAAACAATTTTTATGGCAAGATACAAACTGTCGTCTTAATATTTTAGATAAGAGTAAGATGTATACTGCGAGCTGCTGAGGCTTGTGATTCATTGATGAATTCTGAGTATGAAGCCTGAAAGAGAAGACAACAAATTGAAGGTTTAGCAGGTTCTTTCGAACTGACAAGAATTGAGTTACATTTGTTTTTCTGCAAGAAAATTCTTCAAATACCTTCATTACGTCCACGCTTTCAGTAATTCGATCAGACATCTTCGTATGTTCCTTCTCTACTTCATTTACCACTTGCTGGCATGTTTGTGTGTGAATCTGTTGTCAAATAGACATTAGTGACCTGATCAGATAGTTTTTAGAATCACATGATGCACCTCATCTAAACAAAGACAGTCAAGATCACCTACGAACTAATTTCAGGGTACGATTCATAAGAGTTCACCTTAAAATAAAATAACTCAAAACCTCACTTGCTTAGTGGAAATAGACCACGTAAATTATGAAATCAACTTGGATTAAGAGCAGATTCAGAATTAAAGAGTTCAGGGTTGATATGTAACTAAATCGCATAAGAAATAATTTTAGCATATCTCAACGTACAGATCTAAAGAAGTTCATCTTACTTGAAATAAAACAGAATACAACATCAGAAATTAAAAATTACCTTGAACCGTTTGGAAAGTCTAGATTGACAAGCTTCAAATTCTTTAAGAATTTGAGAATGAGATAGATCTAGATTTCGTTTAATAGAATCAGTAGAAGAAGTAACTTGATTTTTGAGATCTAAAATTGTTGATGAAGTTATCTGATTCGAAGGAGGAGGAGTAGATCTAGTTACTACTGTTGAAGTAATCTCTTAGATGTTGAAGCTAATAAGACTGTTGTTTTCTTCTTCTTGGTTACAGGAGAAGAATTGTCGTCGAATCCTCCTCCATTGGGACTGAAATCGAATTTCTTCGGAGAAAGATTGGGAGTTGTAAGTAATATTGGTGATGCCTTTATGTTCAACTTTGTATTTGATTTCACTACTGAAGAACCTCTATTCCTCATCTTCGTCGTTCGAAATTTTTGAATTGCTGTCTCTTTCTCTCTCTACTTTTTGGAGCGAAACTCAAAAATTTCAAATGAGATCTGTTTGGAAATGTTTTGAATCTCTATTTATATAAGTGTGAAAACTACTACCAGCCCTAATGCCAACCCCATACTCCGTGGGTTGTACACCCTAAAATTCCGTGTACACCTTAAGACCCCACGGAATGGATCTTTCACTTCTAACCCCATCTTTTCCGGTTTTGTTATTTTTAAACCTAAAACTTTATAATTCAAGGTTTATTAATAAAAAAAATTATTTATTATAATTTTACTAATACCAAAACTACCCTTTGATTATTATATGAAAATAGGACTGGGAGGACTTCGGAGCAGGAGCAGGAGCCAGGAATGAAGCATTCACTTGATAACACCACCCGACTCACCAGCAGTACCTCGTCACTGACACCAAACACTAGCTCGTGATTGGGGTCGAGAAAAAGGACAAGCGAGAAAGAAAAGTACTTAACATGAACCCATAACCTTTTACAACTTCAATTTTCCAACTCTAATACAGGTAAAGAGAACTCTCAACTGTCGATAACGAATTCAATCATGAGTAACAGATTTTATTTGTTTTGTACGATTCAAAAGCTTAAGAGCTGAATCATGTGCAAATTCCTTCCAATTACATCTGCATAGAAAGCAATAAGCTCCTCATAAAATGACTGGCCAAGCAACCCAGACCTATTGAACCATATTCATGTGTACGCTAAGCGACCACCTGTTTAAGATTTTCTTAGGTTCGATTTAGTGTCAGAAGTTTTTACTGGATGGTTCATTTCAACATGAAAGCTATCAGTAGGCTCATCTTCAGCCTTGACACGTTGAAGACTTGGACAGTAGTTGCGCAATCAGGAAGGATGCTGATAGACTATGGTGGAGATGGTAATGCATATCCCCAGAGGCTACGCTCGCAAAAGTGTTTAAAAGGGGTTTGAAGCCCCACCAAAAATTCAACCACCTAAATTCACATGGGGAATAAAATCCCATGCAGCTTTTAAAAGTCAAACTGATATACTGCAATTGGTTTTCGCATATTCGATATCAACCATTTTCATTAGTATAAATGCTAAACTGCTAGATATAGCAATTCCACTGCCGCGCATAAAATGCTTTTACAATCAGTTTAGCATATTCCTATCGTGGATGCTCTTTATAGCGTTTGACAATCAAAAAGTGACGGAAAAAAAAAAAAGAAAAAGAAAAAGAATATAACAGCTTATCCACCTGAGAATTGTTTTGAAACCCTCTAGTAGTCTGCAAGGTACCTTGCTAATTGATGTCAGTCATCACAGAGAACTCTTCCAACTTGACTCTATTGTTCTTGTAAAATTTAGTGATGATTGAACACAAACTTTAGTGCAGTTTACTTTTCTAACTACCATTTTTTGTAAAAGTACAATAGTAACACAACATGCGTTATTGCGGTACCAAAACACTAGACGTAAAAATAAACATAAAGTGGATCCCTTGAAATATCTACAAAATATTGTTAAGAGGTAAGATGTGAACATATTCCCTCGTACTACTGGAAAGCTCTCACTTTGCGCAATTATGCATGCATTTACTTATTCGACTCCCACGCAACAGGCATGCATAAACGAAATAAGTCACTAAAATACAAATCATATCATCCCTTTCAGATAAAGTCACTAACAAAATGCAGAGTTATCCGAGCAATGTAGCTGAACCTCAAATAAGAAAGTAAAAAAACTCCCATAAAGTGAAACAGATGATATAAAGACAGAATAACAGTACAACAACAACAAGCAAGCCTTTGGTCCTAAACAAGTTGGGATAGGCTAGAAAGACAGAATAACAGTAGTCTCAAAATATTACTCATTATGACAGTGTCAATAGCACTTAGGTTCACACAAATGTTACTTCCTAACCAATTTCAAAATGAAACTCAACGAAGATCACCTGACCAGTTTATACGTAGGTATCCAGTGGCTCGGTTAGGCACTTTCGTTAGCTCTTCATCGGCGCCTCCACTCGCATGTCATCCTCCTACAATTGGTTGAAAGGCTAATCACGGCTTTCTGTCTCCTCAGTTTCACCTGACTCCATTATCTTCGTGTCTTCTTCCCCTAATTCTTTTAAAGAAACTAAGGTGTTCATTGTGAGGAACTGCTTGACGGAACCATTCCTTAATATCCACTTTTGTGTCGGATGTTGCCATTGTTATCAATGCAACTTAAAACACCGATACTCATTGTACTGGCTAATAATTTGCTTTTGTCAACCCTAAACTTTTTGCTCCAATCCAATGACTGATGTTCCTCCAGCTTTTTTATGCCATGATTATCATTCCTCTATTTTTTTAGCCATATGTCAGAACATTCGTCTCCTTCAACTCCTAGACTAAACATGGCAAAAATCAAAAATCCATCCATAACCCCTATTTTACTATCAAACCAATCACCGTCTAGTGGAAACGGAGGCGGTGAAAGACGTTCAAAGAACTTTTCCTCCGGTCAATCATTGTCTCCTAGCCCATAAAAATCCAAAAGTTATTAACCTAATTAATTGGAAAAAAAAAACAAATAAAACGACCCATTTGCAAGAGTGTCTAGCGACTCTTTGCAAAAGTGTCTAGCGACTCTAGCCTAAACAATGATTAAGTGATTTCCTCAAAGTGTCGTGTGTAATTATTTTCGTTTGTCTTGAGTGTAAACTTGGTGTAAGTTTTCTCTTGTCTTAACTTTTGTAACCGTATATGTAGGGATCCGTCTATCTTAAATCATCTAGAATCATCTTTAAATAAAACCCTAGTTCACACTCCTTTATGGTATCAGCCACCAGCAGAGATTAGGTTTTCCATTTTAACTTTAGGTTTTCTCTTATTTTCTTCGTCTCACTTCACCTTCTCAACAGAAAACCAAAATCTTTCTCTCTCTATTTCTCTGCTTCCGCCGTTCTCATTTCTGAGTGTTCATCTTAAAAAAAATTCAACTTCTACTATTTTTCAATGGATCCCTCAAATGATCCACAACCCTATTCTGAGTCAACAAACACTCTACCTTTTACAAACATCGCAAACTTCATCTCAATCAAACTTGATGAGACAAATTTCTTGGTCTGGAAATCCCAGATCTCATCGATCCTCCTCAGCACAGACCTATTTGGATATCTAGATGGGTCTGTTGCAGCTCCACCCATCACTCTCTCTGTTGATGGTGTTGTTAAATCAAATCCCATGTACCAGAAATGGTTGAAATGGGACAGATTTGTGAATAGCTGCTTAAATGCAACTTTCACCAACACCATCTCTACTGACGTCTTGGGTTGTGCTACCGCTGCTGAAGTGTGGTCTTATTTATCAAAAAAAATTCAAAACCAATTTTCTGCTAGAAAATCTCTACTCAGAAATACTTTGTTTAACATTAAACGTGGATCCAAAACAATCAGTGATTATCTTCAAGAGATCAAATCTATCACTGATTCGTTGGCTGCGATAAATGAACCTGTATACTCTAGTGATATGAACATGCACATCCTAAATGGTTTAGGCTCTGTGTACAATGACTTTGTTGTTGCCGTTCAAACTAGAGATACAGAGCTCTCATTTGCTGATCTCAAGTCGCGTCTTATTAATCATGGACAATGGTTAAAGAACCAACACTCAAAACCATAGCTACGTTAGATCAGTTAAACCCATCAGTTCTTTTCACAAAACGAACAAACCCACCATATAGATCTTACTTTCAAAATAAACATCAAACCAAGTTTGTTGATTATTCTCAAATGGATTGCCAGATCTGTAGACAAGTGGGTCACTCTGCTACAAGTTGCAGGTTTCTTTATTCTCCTTCTAGATATGGTCAAACTTCACTGAAAGATTCTGCTCCAAAGCCTTCACATGCAAACCATTGTGTTAAGGTTCCAGCAGAAACTTTCACTGAGATATCTTGTTTCCCAGCTGCGATTCAGTGGCTCCCTGACTCGGGTGCTTCACATCACCTTACCAATGACCCAAAAATTCTTACAAACACCTCAGAATATAAGGGGTCTTCGCAGGTCATGGTGGGTGATGGTAACTTTCTCGCTATTACTCTTGTTGGTGACTTTACTTTACACACTTCAACTGCTTCGTTCCCTTTGTCAAATGTATGCTATGTCCCTAAAATTAAGCAAAATCTTACCTCGGTTGGCCAGTTCACAGAAGAACATAACTGTGATATCTCATTCTCCCCATGGGGCTATGAGATCCAGGATCTTCTTACTGGCCAAACACTTGTTGAGGGCTTAAAGACAAACAATCTTTATCCTATTGCTTCCCCTTATGTCAACACCCATATAGCATTATCTGTTGTTTCGTCACCATTCTATGTCTGGCACAATCGTCTGGGTCACCCAGCTCATACAATTGTGTAGAAACTTGAGACAAACCAGCAAATATCTCTGTCATCCCCTAAACCAGACACTATTTGTTCTCCGTGTCAACAAGGAAAGAACAAGATACTCCCTTTTTCCTTGTCTCCAATCACTGCTACTTCTCCTATGTTTCACATTCACTGTGACATCTGGGGTCCTGCATCGGAGCCATAAATCATGGATTACCGTTACTATATCCTTTTCCTTGATGATTTCAGTCGTTTTCACTGGGTTTACCCGATGAAGGACAGGACAGAAAGTATAACTTGTTTTCAACATTTTAAAACTATGAATGAGAAATTACTGTCCTCAACAATCAAAATATATCAAGTTGATGTGCTTGTTACCCGATAGAACTCCTGATTACTCATTACTCAAGGTATTTTGATGTGCTTGTTACCCTTACTTGGGAGCATATAGAAAAGACAAGCTTAGTACAAAGTCTAATCTGTGTACCTTCATAGGTTATAGTCAACATCAAAAGGGATATCGGTGTTATGATAACAGTACTAAGAAAATTTATATCTCACGTCATGTTGTTTTTGATGAGTCTCTGTTTCCCTTTTGCGAATGTGATAAACAAAACCCACTACAACATCCTTCTGTTCAGTTATTAATTCCCCAGCCTCCACCATTCTTTGTAACTATTGTTGATTCAGATCCACCCAATACCCAACCAGAACCTATTCCCTCACAGCCAGAACCAGATGTCCATCATCCAATGGTCACAAGATCCAGGATAGGAATAACCAAACCCAAATTTCTCCCTGACTATGTAACCCACTACTCCACTCCACATGCTATGCATAACACTCTGTTTACTTCACTCCCATCTGAACCTAAGACATACAAGGTTGCTGTTCAGAATGATAAATGGGTTACTGCAATGGACACTGAATATAAAGCCCTACAACAGAATGGTACTTTGGTTCAGGCCCCTTATGAACCAAACATGCATGTGATTGGCTGCAAATGGGTGTATCGCTTAAAACTGTAAGCGGATGGTAGTGTTGACAAATATAAAACAGGGTTGGTCGTAAAGGGGTATCTTCAGCAGGATGGTCTTGATTACGATGAGGTTTTTATTCCAGTTGTAAATCCAACAACCATCAGGATAGTGTTGGCCATAGCTCAGACACATCGCTTGATCATTAAACAACTCGATGTATCAAACGCTTTCCTTCATGGTGATTTGTAGGAAAGTGTCTATATGGAACAGCCGCAAGGATATGTTAATCCATCAAATCCAGCAGTTGTGTGCTTACTAAAGAAAGCTCTATATGGGCTAAAACAAGCACCTCATGCTTGGTACGAAAAATTTAGTGGATTTCTTTGTTCGCATGGTTTCGTCAAAGCTGCTATGGATCACTCTCTTTTTATTCATACTTCTTCGGCTACAACAGTTGTTATCCTGTTGTATGTTGATGATATCATTCTTGCAGGTAAATCTGAAACTTTCATCACAGATTTGTTAACACAATTAAAATCTGTTTTTGCTATGAAGGACCTAGGAATATTACATTATTTCCTTGGGATGGAGGCTGACTTAATTTCTAAACATGGGTCCATTCTTCTCACTCAAAAGAAGTATATTGTTGATCTCCTAACTCGAGCACAAATGCATGACTGCAAGCCAAGTATGACTCCATTAACAACTGACAAGAGAGTCTCTAGTACTGCTGGAAATCCCCTATCTGATGCACTGTATTATTGAAGCCTGGTTGGTGCACTGCAATATCTAACTCTAACCAGGCCCGATATAACATTCGGTGTCAGTTATATCTCACAATTTATGCAAACACCATCGGACATACATTTGCAACTTGTCAAGAGAATTCTGCGCTATTTAAAAGGCTCTATTGGATCGGGAATCAGTATTTCATCCGGAGATATGACTTGCATCAGTTGATACTCTGACTTCGATTGGGCTGGATGCCCGGACACAAGACGATCCACATCTGGATATTGTGTTTTTCTCGGTTCTTGCCTTATCAGCTGGTCCTCGAAGAAGCAACCAACAGTCGTGAAATCATCCACTGAGGCCGAATACAAAACAGTCAGCCTTTTGTCTTCCGAGATACTCTAGCTATCTCAACTTCTCATCGAACTACAAATAACACCAGAACGGCCTGCTACCCTCTACTGTGACAACTTAGGAGCAAAATTTCTCGTGTCAAATGCAAGTTTTCATGCAAGAACAAAGCACATCGAAGTCGACTACCACTCAGTCCGCGAAATTCTTGCTTCAGGCGCAATTGTGGTTGAATTCCTATCATCGGAAGATCAACTGGATGACATCTTCACAAAGGGACTTTCCACGTCTCGAATTTCTTTCATCAGGGACAAACTGATGCATTCCAACACTATAGCATCTGTTTGAGGGGGGAATTAGAAGTGTCATCTAGTTGTAATTATTTTTCGTTTGTCTTGAGTGTAAACTTGGTGTAAGTTTTCTCTTGTCTTAACTTTTGTAACCCTGTATATAGGGATCTCTACCGTCTATCTTAATCATCTAGAATCATCTTTAAATGAAACCCTAGTTCACACTCCTTTAGTTTCTCCACCTAGTCTCTCTCCCAAGAGTATATACCTATGCGAATCCTTTGGCATCTAGGTCAAAGTAATAGTTTAATTTTAAGGCCAGTTCTATGCACCTTAAACGATTAAATTTGGTCATTTTGAGCCATTATGGATCTATGAAATGGATAAAATGACCTCTTAAACACTCAACTTTGGAGGTTTAAATTGTGCGTCAGTGTCTTTGTCGAGCGACCAAGACTCTATCGCACGACAAACACTTTCTCTCTAACTAAATATGTTATATTCTTTTCTCCTACTTTTTAGTTATTTTAATATACTTTTATTATACAAGGGTCATTAAATATATTATAATATCTAAAAATCTCATCAAACATATATAAACAGATTTTTTTTTATTTTTAAGGGTCCATAAAATGCAATTAAATATATTATTCTACTCAAATTTAATAGTTTTACCATAGTGGGGAATCACATTTGTCCGTCCACGTGGCTGGACAAACCAAATCATTTGGTATGGGTGCATAGGAACTGCCTAATAAACCCTATCTGGGTGGTGGATTCTATTGGCCTTGTCCCTTGCACTTGTTGCTTGAATGCCTCGACTCTTCTTTCTATCTCCTAAAAGTTTTTTAAATAATGTATGTTAACCAATTGCTCCATTCGTTTCAAAAGATAGACAAGTTTGGTTTGATACAAAAATTAAAAAAACCAATTATCGTAGTTATTTTTTCATGTCTTTTCCTAGTTTATCATTTTTTTAGATGGTCCCCTCCATGTGATATTAGATTAAAAGAGGAGAGAAAAATAACCCTCCTCCATGGATAAATTAGTAAACTAATAATATGTACTAACTTTTTTTAAATGGAAACAAGTCTATCTTTTTGACATACCCATTTATAAAAACATTACCTATTATTTTAAAACGGAGGAAGTAATTAGTTATACTAGTATCACCAGTACTTTGCACGGGCTCAGATTGGTTGTCCCAATTTAAATAAATAAAGTTTTAGTTAATTTTGCATTCCAAATGCTTTCGCTTTTAGAATGACTGTAAAACATACATTGTCTGATAATTCATAACGTAGCGTGCATAATTTTGGTATTATTTCCTCCTCTCATACATAACGTAGCGTGCATAATTTTGGTATTATTTTCTCCTCTCGATTTTTTTTTTTTACTTTGGCCTTCACTTTCAGACTCATAAAAACAAGTTAAAAATTATTTAATTTAAAGTTGAGTTTTGTTCCTCGAATATTCCGATGAATAAAATTAGATGAAAATAAGTATTTTCTCATACTAAAATTCAATTCATTATCCAACTTTATTTGCACCCAGTGCACATTATATACACGCCCACATGAGCTACAAACTCATAATTCTTAAAATAGAAAATCCTTCGTTGGTTGATACTTGTTTAGAGGGAAGGTAGGTTTGTTGGGCGTTGACTCACACTGATGATGGCGTTGATTGGGAGCTAGTATTCAGTGGGTACCACATAATTCACATTCATTGAATTATTTAAATTCTAAACATCAATTAGAATGTAAACAAAACCCAAAAGGATTTTAACTTGTTCTATTAAAACAGAACAAAGAGTTGCAGGATTACACATAATATGTTCACATATACGGCAAACCCAGTGAGACTAATTATTAATATTAACTAAAACGCAGAAGTAACGGAAACATCTATGAAATTTCTTTATATTCACATCTAAAGGAACACAGTTTAATAAAAATCCCATCATTCTCTTTAAACATCTAATTAAGCAGCAGCAGCAGTTTTCTTAGCCCTCTTAGCAGCGAGAGATTTGATTGATTTAGGATGTTTATCTTTAAAAGAAGTAGGTCTCTTAGTCTTCTTCACAGGAGCAACTTTCTTAGCAGGACCGGTTTCTTTGTAGGAACATCAGTCTTCTTCCTAGGTGCAGCAACAGTTTCAGATTTCTTAATTGTGGTTTTCAATTTAGGAACAGCAGCAGCAGAAGACTTAGGCTTAGATGATGTTGTTGGTTTCTTCCTCTTCTTGGTGTTCTCATCATCATCAACAGTTTTAACACTTTAGGAACAACTTTTTCCCTCTTCCTTTAATGCATCAGAAAGCTTAAAAGAAGCTTTAACCTTAATAAATTTCTCATTAGCAACACAATTCTTCAATTGAACACCTAACATTTTCTTGTAATTCCCTGGAAATACATCTTTATGTTTCTCTTCCATGGACTTAGAAATATCATTTGTACTTGATACACCTTTCTCATTCAATGCCAACAAAGCTTCCTTAATAATAAATTCCAAATTTAAGTGCGACCGAAAGTGCCAAAAATCTTCAAGCACGGGACAGTCCAATAATAACACTAACCATATATATGAAGAACATTTCATTAGGAGAATGCTTTGAATCCATTAAAAACAAAAGATGTCTCTTGCTAGGGAAGCAGAGGGAATTAATTAAGGGGAAGTAAGTGTATCAGAGGAAAGATATGGAAACATTGAATGAAAATCATGTGTCTGTTTTGGTACACATGGAAGAAGTAGAAGTTAGTAAAAAGCTTTTTATCAAATGATAATATTTGTAGGGTGTGGACTTCTCTTTGCTCATTGAAAGCAATCCTATGGAAACAAAACGAAAAAAATTCTTGAAAGTAACCAAAACAAATATTCGAAGCGTAACATATCTGTTTTAGTTATCTTTATATTAAGGAAAGAAAAAGTAAAAAAAAAGAAGAAGATATTATCATTTGAATATTAAACCCAGGAAAGGAGATGTTGTCTTTTTAATAACCAAAAGAGGTTGTAAAAGGAAATAAAGTGCTTACTTTGAATTCTGATGTGTGCCAAGTATGGTATGTTTGCTGAACGTGTTAAGCATCTCCCATTTGTCTTCGTGATTCATAATTGCAAAAGGCGCGTTGAATACTCATTGTAGAAATTGTGTTCTACAAAATCAAATCAAATTCAATACGATAAAGGTATAACAATTCTCTAGTATTGTCAAATTTCACAGATACAACACAGATTGAAAAAAAAAAAAATTACTCGCCACTACCAGCTCCAATAACAAACAGATCTTAATTATATTCCAGTGTTGCTTCATCGTTATAGTTCTTGATCATTTACCATCAATAAGCATCTTTCTTGACATGATTACACAGCTACAAAATCAAACTAAAAACCATTATGAACAAAGAATAACTATTCTCTAACATAATCAAAATTTTAAGATACAACACAAATTTAAAGATAAACTTACTTGATTATCGCCAAGACCTGATTCATATCCTTTAATTCCTTTCCTTAGCACAAACCCTTGCTCGCAAAACTGTCTTCAGCTAGCCAACGAATTTCGATGCCCCAGCCATTAATCCTACTATACCATTAACATTAACAAAAAAAAAAAAACATTAGCATGAACAATAAGATGATATTTACAACATGAATGGGTAGCACAACACAACACCATTTACCACGTACAAATATTCTTAATTTAGAGCCACATTCACATTATTTAAACCCTACTTCCTACAGAAAAAATTTCATTGCAATGCTGTCGGCATTTACAAATTCCAAGTATACATAAATTACGCGGTATTTTTTTTTGACAACTATCAAAAAGAAATTAAGATCTAACGAATATGTACATCAACAGTTCAGCACTACTAAACCAATAACAACAAAACCTTATTAACTTGAGATCAAGCAAAAAGACATGATTGACGAAATATTTACGTGGGGAAAAAAAGTCAAACATTCTTTATAGATCAAATCCTAGAAACTACATATCTTTGTGGGTAAGAGAACATGTCTCTTCTCTAGAACCTACATTTCCTATACTAAATGACATACAAACTGAAGTTAATGTGTTTGAGTGAGATATAGAGAGGTAAACAGAAATATATACCTTTGTTCCCCATTCAATATGTTTCTCCATCTTGTATTTTCCCGTGTGTAATCTGCAAGAACTTTTAAAGCCTGATCTAACTAATTTAAACTTCTTTTGGCCATAATAGAATCGGTTTCTTGATTCTAACTTTCGATGTAATCTTTTGTAAATTTTTCTTCCACATATAGTTTTTCTTATATGATAACACCCTATTTCCACTGTATATGAATCTCCCGAATCCGTCTATACCGGTCATTTTTAAGTTATTGATTAATCTGAAACCAGTAGCCTTCCTTTCATCCATGAAGAAACATATCGCGTCTCTTAATGCTTTTGAATCGTTCAAAATTATATCACAGTTCATACTTAGAACTACCTATCCATTACTTATCTCGAATGACACCATTAACTGCAATTTTAAGACAAAAATAAGTTGTTGAATATTAAATGCACAGAATTAAGTGACCTTTTTTTGGCAAAATTCAAAAAGGTATTCTTTACCAATGAATGGATGGCCCCATCTTTGAAGTTATGGAAGTGCTTTGGGCACTTAATCAACAACTGAAAATTGATATTCCAGAATTTAAGTAACTGTTTTTACCAAAGTTGGAAGCTTATTCCCATATGTGTTGCCTGAACTTGCATATCTTCCTTGGATCAGTGTCTATTTAAAATTCATAGAAAACTTATTAGTAACGCAAGCTTTATGAAAGTAGCTACATACCTCTAGAACAATTAACAAAAAAGTGAAACTGAATATGTTAAGTTTACTCACCAATTCAGAAGCAACCAACACAACAGAGCTCATACAATGCTGTAAACCAGAGAGATGGCGCGGCAATTTACCAATCTTGATTTGTTTTAATGCTTCTCCTAAAACGTCTGAACCTTCGAGTACCAAAAATGGGTGGTGTAAAAAAAATAAAGATTTCTATTGGTCTAAATATTTTCATCAAAGATTTTTATTGGTCTACGTGTTTTCTTGTGGGTCAAAAGTTCTAGAATTTGAACTTGATTCAGCTTTTAACCACATCCAAAGAAATTTTTCTAAAATTATGTATAAAATATTACGCAGCCTAGGCAACGTGCAAGTATAATGGTTGGCAAAGGTTAGGTAAGAAAATAAAATCCATAGTGGTAAAAACAAAAATCTAAGGCTGCGTTTGATAGTATTTAATTTCATGAAATTAGCCATCTTTTCGTGTAAATAATGTGTTTTTTGTCGTTTGATTACAAATTTATTTCCATAAAATTATGGGCCCATTTATAAAAAACGTAGTATAAAATATGTCTTAAAACTTAATTTTATAGAATTCCATGAAAACCTTTCCTTATCTTTCTCGGAATATTGATTCCATGGAATACTGTTTCCATAGAATTGTTTCATTTTCCAGTTACAAAACACAACCTAATGGAAAATGAAATTCATAACACATAAGAAACCATGTTACCAAGCGTCACTGTCAAAGCTTGGATGGCGTCACATGCCTTGCGTCTTGACTTATGAAGACTGTCACAAAAGACACCTAAGACAGCTAGCTAGTCAGTATTGGCGTCACATGCTTACTAGTAATTTTTTGATCTCAACTTTCATCAGAAAACACAAACAAGAAAAAAAAAATCAAAAATATTCAAAATTCGATAGAGAGAGAGCTGTTAATTAAGATGAATAAGGAGATGAGGAAAAGATCTGATCAAGAGAAAGAGGTATTAGTGAATGATGAAGACGTGAGAATTGAGAAATTTTATGAATTGATTAGAAGTATTCAAAGAGGAAAAGAAGAAACGAATCAAATCGTCATGAAGAATTAAGATTTAAGAATTAAAGAGAATAAGAAAAAAAAGATAGAAAAACAAGATGAAGATTTTGGTGATGATGCTGAGAATGAGAAGGGAGAAGAGAAATCAATAATTTGGGTCCCATCTTTTATATGTGAAGATTTGGATGATCAAGATCAATTATCTGGGAATTATAATAGTAAAGCAGGAACAAGCAAGGGAGAAGTAAATGATGAAAATAAAAAACAAGGATTTGAAGAACATAACTAGTAGTAAAACACTAAGGTGACTAAGTTTGGTTTACAAAAATTCCTTCCATATTATTTTTTATAAATAAAAACCAATTGAAATAAAAATGATGCAAAAACCCTATTTCAAACGATAATCTTTAAATTTAGTTTTCTTTACTTTTTAAAATTCCAGTCATGCCCTTCCCAATATATTCTCAAGCCTTTGAAAGGAAAGTTTTTGGCGGAAGAAAATATTGTGAGAGAAAAAAACAGATATTCTTTTCTAGAAATATTGTTCAGAGAGAATCAAAATCTTCTCCGAGAAATCATTTTCAGAGCTTCGTTTTTATTTGTTTTTAGGGTTTCAATTCTAAAATTCAAATATTCACGTCGATTTAATCAATATTTGCAACTCAGAAAGTAATTATTAGGTTCAAATTGATTGGATAAGAGTAGAGCAGATCTGGTATTCGTTTTAGTTTAACTGAAGAAGAGAAAAGAATTTACAGTTTCAGTTTGTTCTTCGAATCATTCATCGGAGACTGAAACTCAACTTTTCAGTTTGTTCTTCGAATCATTCATCAGTGAGATTAGATATTGGTTTGAAGAATCCAACTGAAGTTACAATTTATCCTTCCAATTTGACCATCTTCTCATTTGGCTCAAGCTATTGTATTAGTTGAATCATTCATCGGAGACTGAAATTCACTTTTCAGGTAATCGATTTTGTTTTTGTTTGAATTTACGAGTTTATGTTGATTATGAAACTCAGATCCATTTGTTTTTACGATTCTTTCGGTTATGTTGTTCATGTTCTTTTTGAAATCTATTGGAATGAAAATTGTTATGTTGTTGATGTTCTTATTCAAATTTTGTTGTTGTTGTTGTTGTTGTTGTTGATACTCACATTTAGTGAAAAAAATTTGGTTTCATACTTTGTCATGTAGATTATGAAATTTGTTCTCGCGGTTATATCTCAGAAAGAGGATACATTACCGTTTCGTATTGGTCTACAAGCATTTGTTTTTTTTTTAAGGGTAGTATATGTTCAAGTTGGTGTCAATTCTCTCTTATTTCTAAAGAAATTTTCCACATAGTTGGTGATTAGCAAAAGGTTATCTATTGTGATTTTGATCTCCAATAGGTTGCTCTATTTACTTTGTTTAATAAGCTTCCATCTCTTGAGTTACATATAAGACATAGAGATGAGTGTTCTAGTTCTAGTTCAGGAAGTTCAGGAATTATACCTTTTGAGCAGCCATAAAATTCAGGAATCATACGTTTTGAGCAGCCACGAAGTTCAGGAATCATACCTTTTGAGCAACCACGAAGTTCATGAATTATACCTTTTGAGCATGCAGGACTTACAAATTTAGTTGATTATGATGTCCATAATAAAGTGAAAGAACCGTTGAGGTCTGCACTTTGGTTAGGCATTTTTCAGGGTGTCAATCAGGTGTTTCCGGGGGGTGTTCAACAAGTTCGTTCTGATTTCTTGAAATATCATGCAGCATGTGGGTATTCATTCAAGACGACAAGGAATGAGAATTTGAGGATTGGTGTATATTATGCTAAGAAGGAAGAAGAGAAATGTGAATGGCATAAATATGTTGTTTCTATTGATGGTGTTAAAGGTAGTCATTTTATTACCAAGGAGTTAAATAAGAAACATACTTGTTGCAGTGGAGTTGTAAACAGACCACATGTGTCGAAGAAACTAATTAGTAGCTTGATTCTCAAATAGATTAAACAGAATCCAAAGAAGAAAACAATGGATATTATGTATCAGTTTATAAGAGAGTATGACTTTGACATTAGTCGTTATTATGCATATGCAGGGAAGAGGCATGCATTGAATATTACATGGGGGGCGAACGAGAAATCATTTATATACTTGAAATGGTATACCAACAAATTGAATGAAACCAATCCCGGATCTCGTGTTATTTTGGAAGTTGAAAATGGGACTCAAAAATTTCAGAGATTGTTTATCTCTTTCGGAGCATGCATTCGTGGATTGAATTACTATCGTCCTTTATTATTCCTTGATGAAGCCCATTTAAAGAGCAAATACCTTGGTCATACCATGGCAACACATGTCTAACCAGGAATGACGGTAAATTTCTTAAACATTCTATTGGTTTCATCATTTTTTATGTTGGTTTTATCATATTTTTTTCTGTTGGTTTTATCATTTTTATATGCTGAGATATTTTTTCTTTTTCTGTTTCAGAAATATATCCTTTAGCTTATGATGTGCTTTCATCGGAGAATGACGCGAACTGGAAATGGTTTTAGGAGAATTTGAATGAAGTCCTTTCTCTTCTGCGTAAAAAACTTACTTTTGTGAGTGATCGAGGTAGTGGTTTGGTGAATCAAATTCCTGTTGTATTCCATGATGTTGTTCATGGTTGGTGTTATTGGCATATGAAGAACAATATCAATACATACTTGTCGAAGGCCAATAATGTTTATAACAATTATGTGTTGGGATTGTATGAAAAATGTGCGTATGCTAATACACATACAGAATTTTTAGAAAACTGGGAGAAGTTGGTGCAAGTCAAAAATCAGAAGTTACAAGATTATCTGAGTAGAGCTCCGGTTGATAAATGGGCAAGTGTTGATTTCCTGGGTCGTCGTTTATGGTAGGTTGTGTTCGAATATCACTGAGAGTTTCAACAGTTGGATCCTTGAAGAGAGAGAGAAGCCTATAGCCATCATGGTTGATGAAATCAGAGTGAATCTTATGAATCAAATGTGTGTACGTCGCGAGGAATGTGCAACCTTATTGAATTGGCGAGAAACTTTATGTCCAAAATTTGAAATTGAGATCTACAACAACAAGATGCATGTCCTGAATACACTGTCATCAAGTCGTCGTAATATGTGTTTGAAGTTCATTCAACATTAACACAAACAGTCGATTTGCAAAGAAGAACATGTTCTTGCAACCGTTGACGCATCAACAGTTTCCTTGCGCCCATGTTATCCGTTGTATCATGCTGAATGAAAAAGATCAGTATCAGTATGTTGAATTCTACTTTACAGTAAAGTTCTACCAGGAATCCTACGCAAGAGAAATTAATCTTGTCCCCATAGTTGAAAAGCTTGCGATTGTGTCTCCAAAATCTGTTGTTCTTGGTCCTGATGCTCTACCACAATCAGGTCATCCAAGGAAGAAGAAGAGAATTCTTAATACAGGTTCAGTTCCCAATAATAAGATGAGAACTTGTGGTAGCTGCCATGTTTTGACTACCCATAACCGAAGGACATGCCCTCCGTGTCATATTTGAATTCATTTCGACTATAATTCATCGACTTTCAGTTTCAGTTTTCGTTTAGACTATTATATGTTTTAATCTACATTTTCTGATTTATTCTTTTTTCTACATTTTTTACAGTTAAACATGTTAATTTGTCGCAGGTGTTTCATGTTTCTTTTTTTAATTTTAGACTAAGTTTGTCAGAGTTACGGGATCTTATAATTTGTTAGAACCAAAATAGGTTTCACAGTTTGTCACATGCTTCAGTATTTTTTTCATCTCTAATATAATGGAACTTTTTTTGGTTCCATCATTTTTTTTCATATGGAATAAGATGGAACCAAAAAAATGATGGAACTTTTTTTGGTTCCATCATTTTTGTTTACGTCAGTGATATATTTGTTCAATGCCTACGGTTTTAGCTTTTCTGCATTATGTTGAAACACTTTTTGGTTTTAACTTTTTTGTTCCATCAACTGAGATCTTTATAAACATACAAACTGAGATGTTTTTATAAAAGTTCCAAATATTTTAAACAAAAACTGAAATCATTATACAAGTACTTTAAACTAAAATTGCAATTTTTTTAATTGCAAACTAAAACTGTCAACTTTAAATTACAACTTTGTCTCATAGTCTGCACCTTTGTCAAGGAGGATCTTGCACGCCAACTTTTTCCTCATATTCTGCACCTTTTGTTTTATATGCGCTTCAGACGAAAAATTTCCTTTGAAGAGGCTCTTCATGTAATAGCAAACATGAAGGATGCAATCATTCCTGAAATTAACAAAACAAGATCTTTAAATTGAATTAAACAAAAAAAGGAGTGAAATGAAGCGAGTGAAGAGAAGATCTCTAAAAACAAGTTCTTTTAAAGAAATTACACATCTTGCTGACAACACAAAGGGGTGTTCAAAATGAATTCTTTTGGTTGTCTTGCCGGCTCTAGCGAAAGCTTTGCAACATTTTGTTTGAATGCTGACACCATTTTTTCTTTCAAGCTTTCAGCACTTTTGCTGCATTCATCTTCAATGTTAGTTATAGAGTTGTAGTGAGAGAATTCTCCAGTCTCATTATCAAAAGCTAGCAATGTCCAGTGGTACAACTTTTTTCACCAAGTTTGTGAGCAATGGAATGAATATAAATTCTGGACTATAATCCATGTTGTCGATGAAAGCTTCAATTGCAGAGCGACAATTTTGCCCGATTAAGTGTAATGTCTCAAATTCAGTAAAAAATCAAAAATTAAGTTCTAATTTGGTTTTAAAAAAACAATTGCATAAGAGAATTTAAAGGAAACTTACATAGACATATATGCTTAGAAAAACTGCTCTTTTGTACTTAAGAGTACCATATGGTTTTAACTCTTTCTTTGATATGTTTTTTTACAATTTCAGCATGTAGAATTCAATCATATCTCCGTCGACGTCACCCTTTCTTATCAAGTTATTCATATTCCTTCCCGTTATGTACAATTCAAGCTCTTTTTTCTCCCATGCCATGTCACTGTTGTTAAATTGTTGAAAAATAAATTAATGATTAAAGAAGAAGAAAAGAAAAAAAAGAAGAAAAAAAAATTATATGTTGAAACTCATTTTGGTTTTAGCACTGAAATTATGAACTATATGTTGAAACTCATTTTGGTTTCAACACTAAAATTATGAAACCAAAAAACTGAAAAGTATGAATGCCACTTACCTTTCATTATGCATTTTAAAATATCTGCACACGAGTGGTTTCTGATTTAAATTGAGTATCTGCATAATCTTCAAGTTGTCAACTGCTTTCAACTTCACCTCCTTTTTTTCCGTTTCTTTCTTCTCCGACTTTTTAGAATGCTTTCTGCTAACAAAATGACTCTTATTTCTTTAATTCTTCTTAACTTCCCCAGGTGTATAATCCTGCAGATTAACAGGTGCTTGTATATTCCTTTTGTTTTTCCTCATTCTTGATATTATGTTACTCACCTTTTGTTCGGGAGTGACGTCTTCATGCTCACTATCTTCTTTGTCACTGTTATTTTGCGCCAATCCCAAACTGAAATGAGGTATATTATCTCTTAAATCAATTAAATCTTTTGGCTTGACTTTCTGGGTTTGTCACTGTTAGAACCCTTCTTTGCATATTCATCTTCAATTTGCTGAAGAACATTTTCATCAATTGAACCCTGAGTTGACACTTCAATCTCGATCTCTAGCTTTGACGAAGAACTTTTCTTGACTTCCAATTCTACCTGCTTAGCCACCTTGATATCTTCTAGTTTGTTTGGAGTCAATTCAAAAACTTCTTCTATTACACTCTTCAATTCAATCTTCGACAAAGAAGATTCAACTTGTTCAACCACCTTGATATCTTCAGTTGTGTTTGGATTCATCTCCAAAACCTCTTATATTACATTATCTGTCGCTTACTTCGCTTTGTTGATTTCAGATTCAACTTGCTCATCCACCTTCAACTCTTCAATTGTGTTCGGAGTTAACTCCGAAACCTCTTCAATAAGTCGTTGAACTTTGCCTTCTGATAATGAAACTTTTTCTGGTTCTATCACTTGTTGCTCATGTACTTTTCCTTCAGATGATGAAACCTTTTCTGGTTCCATCACTTGTTGCTCCTGAACTTTGCCTTCAGATGATGAAACATTTTCTAGTTCCAACAACAACCTTCAAAATCTTTAATCAAACCTTGAATCTGAACTTAATGTGCTGAAACCTTTTCTTGTTCCATTGCATTATCTTGTTATGTTTCTTCAGGAAAATTCATTACCTGTAAGATTTATTGAGTTCAAAAAAATCAGATTCATTGAAAACAAACAAATCAAAGTAAATTATCACCTCAACATTATCTTCGAAAACAACATTGTCAGACTTTTGCTCTTTTTCACCATCTTCAACCAATAAATCCTTTTCTAGTTCAATCACAACATTACCAGCATCTTGTTGTGTTTCTTCTTGCAGCGAAACCCTTTCTTTTTCTATCATGTCATCTAGAATCATTATAACTTTTCTTATCATATCCTGCAATATTAATATATCTAAGTCAATATAATTCTCAAATGAAACTTTTCTGGCTTTATTAAAAAAAAATGCATACCAATCTATAGAATCGCGTGAAATCACTGTTTTACATATGTAGTTAACAATTTCAATAATATATTCAAATGGAACTATCGTAAACCTTCACACATAGTAACGAATCCTAATAAACAAGATCATATTTAACACATCTAAGATTTAACATATCACCTCCACATGTTTTTCACGGTTCGAAACCGTTTTAGGTATAGTTTCTTCACGGTTCGAAACCGTTTTAGGTATAGTTTCTTCACGGTTCGAAACCGTTTCTATTTCATCTCTTTTACGTTTTCGTCTCACGTAAGTCTCATTCACTGGTTGTAACCTCTCCTCAGCATCATATTTGTCCAGTATTGATTGATCTTCTTCAGAAAGCCCATTGTTACCAATGGTTCTAAGATTTTCAATCAAAATTCTCGCCCACTGATATTTTGCCTTGTAAGGGTTATCTTCATTTCCAGTTCCAACATTCTCTTCATTTTGCTCAGGCTCTTCATTGCTAGCACCAAAATTTTCACTTGCAGTACGCTCGTCATTACCATCACCAACCTGCAGTTCACGTGCAATACGCTCATCATTGCCATTACCAACGTGTAGTTCATAATCAATATATTCTTCAACAGGAATATCTTTTTCCTCTATGCGCTGGACCAAGCGTATTTATTGTTCATTATATAGAAGCAAGAACGATCCCTGGCGGTGACCAACATTCATCTGCAGAACACAAGAAAAATGATGGAACTTTTTTGGTTTCATCATTTTTTTTCATCTGGAATAAGGTGGAACCAAATAAATGATGAAACATTTTTTGGTTCCATCATTTTTGTTTATGTCTGTGATATGTCTAAGGGTTCATGGGTTCATGGTTCAAGGCTCAGACATTAAAAACTATAAACAAACAAGAACTATTGTTGCTTTTACCTTTAAGAAAATTCTAGTTTTTTTCTAAGATCCTCGAATTTATTCACTACTTCCTTGCATATTCCATCTAGGTTCCATGTGCGCCCAGCCTGTCTTAAGGTGATATTTGACATCTCGGCAAACCAATACTGAAAAAAAAAGAAACAACATTCAAATTATTAATCAAACTCGGGAAAAATAAAAAACAAACAACTTATGAATCAAAAGAAACTAAAATTAACTTACCAATGGATAAATTACGCAACCAGATACATCATCAACTTGTTCGGCTTTTATTATCGACTCAATTAGATACTCATGGATAACATCTGGCCAACACACCTTATTCATCTTAAATACTTAGTATAAGTATTTTGATGTCGGATTCTTCCCACCTTTGTTTGGGACAAATATTGAAAACAAAAGGTAGAGGACGAATTGACGAAGTCTTCAACTTTGGTTTCATCCGATGCAGTTTCCATCATAGCTCTCAGAATATCAGTTTTCCTCATCTTCTTATCTCCCTTAAAGTACTCAACCGCAAATATGTTTACCTTTTTCTTCAGCTCATCATCTTTGGCTATATCTACATCCTTCATCATTTGTAGACTGAAAATCACAGCGGATTGTTCTGATGTGGTATGCAATATCATGTTCTTTGCTCTCATTAACTTAAAAAAATCTAGTTTCACACGCTTCGTACTCTTATGATATGAACCTAAGATCATCTGAATTATTTTTGTCGTTTTCTTTAATTCTTCTTCTTGCAGTGTACCTTCGTGAAACGGTTTGAAGAAACGCCAAAATGGACAAACAACAAGGGAATTCATGTGTTTCTCCTTTTTTTTGTATCAAAGCTTTTATGACAGGTGCCTCCGCACACAAATGATCCAACGAGCACCTATACGGTTCTTTAACTATTTTTTTCCATGTTGTTAAACCAGAAGTAAACCATAAGCACCAACAGAGTTGGTTTCAACCATACAACGAAAAAGATGAAACCAATTTCGGTTCCATCAAAATAGCCATTAAGTAAAATAACGCCAAAAGAGTTGGTTTCAACCATATAGTGAAAATGATAAAACCAATTTCGGTTCCATCAAAATAACCATTAAGTAAAATAACACCAACAGAGTTGGTTTCAACCATACAGTGAAAATGATGAAACCAATTTCGGTTCCATCAAAATAGTCATTAAGTAAAATAACACCAACAGAGTTAGTTTCAATCATACAGTGAAAATGCTAAAACCAAAATTGGACATAATTGCCAAAACATAATTGAACCGTGAATAAATAAAGTGAAAACAAATGTAATTGAAACCTAATTATGAAACCAGTTATTTCAAAACTGATAAAACTTAAACCTAATGTATGATACAAACAAATGATAAGAGATAAAACCTAATTATGCAAATTCATTGATGAAACCAAAATTGTGAAACCAAAAATCATTGATGCATGAATAATCACTAAAGAACAATGAAACTTCGATTTACCATTTGGAGAATCTTCAACAGTATTCTTAAGCTTTTTGTTGATCTTTTCATCTTTATTTTTGTCTTGTTTCTTCACTGTTTTCTTAAGTTTTTTTGTCGATCTTTTCATCTTTCTTTTTCTCTTGTTTCTACACCATTTTTGATTTTGTTCAGTGATTTGTTTCGATTTTAGGTTAGGTTGAAATTGTTATAAAAACTGAAATCATATGTAAAATTTGTTTCAGATCTGAGATTTATGAAGTAAGAAGAATAGAGAATTGAAATTGAAATTAGTTTCAGATATGAGATTTAGATTTTTGAGTGAAGAGAAGAGAAGGTTGAAGGGGGGAAAATGTCGTTACCAAGTGATAAATGAAAGCGGTTATTTTCTCTTTCTGAAATTACGGAACAGTAGTTTAGACAGTTAATTTCAAATGAGATTTTTGTGAACATTTTATTTTGTTGGATTTTTTGTTATTAGATAGTGACACATTTGGGATTATAACCCACAAATTGTTTGAAAAAATAGATTAAACTTGAAACTTACTCTTTAGTTAATTATACTAAAATTACTACTTAATCAGATAGTTAACGTTGCTATTAACCTAAATTTAATATTCAGTTTTCCTTAAAAAAAATTGAAATGAATACTTACAGGTTACTACAGTGGTTGTTCTTTTTCATCTATTTCTTTTCTTTCACGAATTTTATTTAAGTTTTCCCGAAATCATATTAGTGAAAATTTAGTAGGTACTTTCAGTTGAATTTTCGAAAACACCAAAGGTGGGAAAAAAAAACAAGGTAAAAATGATAGGATAAATACGAGACATAATATGGTGTCATCCAGAATTTCACAAAAAAAAATGCGTCCCCTCTAATCGAGTCGTTGAATTTTTGGGTCGATTTCCATACCAGTACGATGGGAAGGTTTCTTGGAGGTTGATGTTAACGTGGTAGTCTTCGGTCTGATCCTTTGTAAATGTCCAAGTACTAACATTTCAAATCCTTTTAGAATTAGATACCTGCTCGATAAATTCCAACATAGTTTATTGGTTGAATAATTCATATTTTCTATTTTTTGGGTGTAAAAGATAAATAAACTTAGATATTTTTTAAATACTCAAGTATCTAAAAAATACTCTTCTAATATTCTAAATGGGTATTACACCCAAATATTTATTTATTAGCTGACGGAAATACCCCTTCTAACTCACCGTCCCTTTCTCTCTTCTGGAATACCTTTGCTACAGGAGAACGATGTTAGGAAACTGAAAGTGACTCTACCCTGTAAGATTAGATGTGTAAATGTTAATATGAAAATTAAGCATCGATAGTATATTAGTGTATGAGTGCTAGCCAAAAGATCAAGGTGTGTTAAGAAGGTATTAGGAAAAATATCATACATACTGGGACAATTAGGTTTGCTTTAAGATGAGTGAAATAGTAATTGAGTTAATCCCATCACTTGAAATTCTATGTTATTATGTGTACAGTGCTTTGTTCTCATCGCACATCTTTTTTTGCTTTTCAGTTAGCATATCCTGTAATGGGTTTATCCAAAATTTGGGTCGATCTTTTTTGGAATACCTTTGCTACAGCAAAATTTTGGTTTGATTGAGTCATATAAAGGCTCTAATGTGTTAATATGAAGGTTTGATTGAGTCACAAACGATGTTAGGAAGGTTGGGTCGATCTCAGGAAGCTAAAAAGATCGAAAAAAATTAAATCAGATTTTTTTTTTCTGCTACTAATGAAGAAGACGAAGAACAGATAAAAGGCAACGGTTTCTTTAACCCATTAGCAACGTTGTTCTTCAGCTTTGCAACGTTTATCTTCAGCTGCAACGGTTTCTTCAACCAGTAAACAACTTTGTTCTTTAGCTTTGCAACTTTTATTTTGAGCTGCAACGGTTTCTTCAACCAATCAGCAACATTTATTTTCATCTTTACAACGTTTATCTTCAACTTTATTGTAACATTTACTTTGTAACACCAAGAAACGTTGCAGATTTCCTGTTTTGTTATTTTTAGCTTTTTTTCTTCTTCTCAAGCATTTTTAGAGTGTTCTGAATACGATGATACTAGTTTCATCCTAGCTATTATTCGAATTTTTTTTCTTATTTTATTTTAAACCATGATGCAACCAGTTTCATCCTAACTATTATTAAATATTTTTATTTTCTTAGTTTGAAACAGGATGCAACCAGTTTCATCCTAGCTATTATTCGAATATTTTTATTTTCATAGTTTAAAATAGGATGCAACCAGTTTTATCCTAGCTATTTTCTTTCGAAAAAAAATAATTCTGAATTTACTATCAACAATGAATCTTGGTTTGAAGAGAATTTAAAATCCTTTCCAAAAATATAAGTTTTATTAAAATCGAATATATATTTTGAGAGGCATGAGTGTTTTTGTAATTTTTTTTTTAAATTAGAAAGAGAAAAGATAAAAAAGAAATAATTATAAAATGGAGGGATATAATTGTCTAAATTCATTTGTGTCCATTACATCCATCCCTAATTTTTACAAGTCTATTAAAACCATAAATTAGAAAATTTTGGACAATATACCTATTTTCCAATTCCAATAATCTCTGGTGTAAATTACCACTTAATTTCAATTATGCCGTGACATAAGGGGGTGAGGTGTGCTGTGACGTAGGGAGTGAGTTATTCTTTCTTCTTTGACGTAGGGGGTGAGGTATGCTGTGACGTAGGTGCCAACTTTGCCAATTCAAATTTACCCTGACTAAGTTAATTATAAATTGATGGAGTTGTAAGGGTGTTTCATCCGCGTGAAATATAGAATATGTCGATTAAAACTCATGAGACGTGTTGTGTTGTGTTGTGTTATACTGTATTGAGCATATCGACTAATTAGTTCCGACACATAAAATTAAAGACCATGTTACGATACATCATTTTTATCTCCTACTTATTACACCATTTATGTCTTGTTCTAAATGTCACGGATCATTATTTTTACAACATGTAGACGATATAAAAAAATGGTGTAGGAATCCGATGAATATTACATTTGGGGACTAAAATCCAAATCTCATTCATTCAATATTTTGTATCATTATAGTAGACTTGTTACAAATGATGTAGAAGTCTTTGTGTCACGCATCACATTTTAGGATGTCTTAAGAGTGACGTAAGGTTGATGACGTACATCGCAAAGCATGTGGTAGTTGAATGGGTAAACTCGTAATCTAAACATTCTAAACACTCAATCTTGCTTTAAATATGAGACTGGGTCCTTTTCTAAACACTCAATTTTGCTTTAAACACTCATATTCTTGCAGACCAAATTATGGTTCCTTGGTAAAAAAAAATTCTCTCTCTTTTCATTCATCGCTCTCTCTAACTTTAACTCTCTACTCTAGTTCTTCTCTCTTTTGTAATTGAAGCATCTCTCTCTGTCTCTATCACAAAAAATGGATGAAGAAATGCCATCACCCGCCATTGATGTTGAAGTGGAAGAAGAAATTGAAAAGAAAACCGAACTATTTTTCGCTGTGATAAGAAATATTAAAGAAGCTCGCGAAAGACAGTTAGCAGGTTATAAACTAAAGAGATCATCATCGATGATGATGATGGAAGATGAACGAGAAACAAAGATAAATAGGAATAAAGAACCAAACTTAGTTTGGAATCCGTCATTTGAATGGGAAGATTTTGTTGATAATAATAATAAGAAGAAGAATCCACCAGTGAAAAATGATTCGAGTTCATCCAAAAGGGAGGAAGAAATTATCAAAACTACTCATTGCGGAGATGGAAAGCAAGGGTTAGATCTCAACCTTTCACTCTAGAAGTCTGTCAATTGCTAATCAGAATTGATTTATTTCTTTAGTAAAAACTACAACAAGATTGTCTTACGTTATTTCTTAACTTTGTTGTTGTTGTTTTCAGATATGAAAGGTCCTATTTCTTTGATTTCGGGTTACAATTATTGGTTGACTGTTCTAGATTACCTGTAGTTGTAGTACAATATTAAAGGTCCTATTTCTTCCATGTTTAGAGTCAGTCACTAATCATGGAAGGCTGGTGCTGGTATTTCATTCTAGGAAGCAAGAGAAAAGATGTCTTTTCCCCATTTGAAATATATAGTAGCATAATCAGAAGTGAGACTGCATTTAAAATCCTGTGATATAAAAACGTGGGAGAACAACAATGGAGATGGAAAATGTAAAGTTCTGTCTGGAATACGATGTTAGTCGTGATTTCAAGGTGGAGAAAATAATAGGTTAGACGAGAGATGATAGTAACCTGAGAATGAAAATCCATAGTAAAACTGATCATAAAGGTGGAGAAATAATCGATCAAATAGTAAAGAGACTGAGAGAAGAGGCTAGAGATTTTCGCTTTCACTGTAATTAAAGTGTTTTCGATGGATGAAAATCAAATGCACTTGAGACAGGGACCTAACCTAATCTCTATCGACCAAAAAGGACCACCAGGGCGAAACATTAATACCACCGACGACTAAACAACCTAAACATCCACAAAAACCAAAGAGGAATTCGGTATCTTTTAATTTCAAACTTGTGATAACATTAGGGGCAATTGGGAATACGTCCCAAATTTGAACAATCAGTTGAGGATATATCCTATAACGGTCGAAATTAAGGGATATGTCCTAACCATCCATTTTTTCCGTTAAATACATATTTTTAGACAGTTATGTCCTTGATCAATTTCATATTTTTTCAGTTAAATCAACTCCCGCTTCCGCAAATCAATCACCATCATGATCAACTTCATGAATCCGAGATATATTTCCAATTTTCCCTCTCTTTAGGGCAACCACAATGGGTCGACCAGACTAAAAGACCAAAGAGCAAAAATTTTGGTCTTTGATCAGGTTTCCCACAACGGTGGATAGTCAAACGAAGGTCTATGAACGCGTTTAGAGAGAAGCGAGAGCCTAATAGCCCGCTTGAATTCACGGACGATACCTTACCATTTCGCCTACCACAAGTGATAGCTTTGCCTTTCGCCCGTAAAAAAAAAATCCCAGACGAGGTCCTGGGTTCTCGCCCACAAACCAGCGAGCCCATAAGCTTTTGTCTGCACAAACGAGATTCTAGGATCATGTTCAACACCCGTGCGAAAACAGCATGTGATATTTTTCACGGGCGAGACTTCCCGATTTCGCTTATAAATGTGGCGAGTTCGTAGCCTCTCGCTTATGTTTTTCACCCACATAAAACCCTAAAAACAAGCAAATGTATTCTTCATCTTCTCCGCCTCCTGCACCCAAACCATCGCCCTAAAAAACAACCATTTCCCTCAATTTTTACAGCAAAATCACCCCCAAACGAGAACCCTAAATCTCGTTTATATTCCTCCATCCCAAGCTTATACTAAATCCAACAAAAATCAAGGTATAATTAAATCTCTACAAAATTTAAATTTAAAAATAATGTGTATGGATATATTTGAAATTGTGTATTTTGAATTAGGGTTTATGATAAATATTATAAATTGGGTATACTCTTATTGATGATTATTTGTTGTTGTCTGTATATAATTGTGTTTAAATTTAATTGGGTTGTGGTTAAATTGTCGATATGTATCGAATTGCTATTTTATGTAGATTCTGAAGATGAATTCGATGATATGTATCAAATAGTTGGAGTGCCAGGACATCCACATGGGTTGAGTCAGCTCATCAGGATAGAACCTGAAGATGGTGGAGTAGTTGATCCAACAAGGGGTGTTGATTTGGGGGAAAGGGTAGTTCAACCATCAGTGGTTGACAATCGAATGTCATCTATAAAGGATAGAACCGATTTGTTGGTTAGGAGACTGACTTGCTCGATGAGTCTAGGGAGGTGATGAGCATAGGAGAACAACAAAGAGTTCGAATAGTGCTACAAGAGATAGCAACCCTTTGTTCTGGTGAAAATTAAGATCGCTAGAACAAACTGAATTTGCTAGTTATGGTGTTCAACTTTATCTTTCAAAGTGTTGAACTTTATGGTGTTGAACCTTTTTAGTTGTTTTAATTTATTTATGAATTTTAACTTCTACGGATACCAAATGTAGTTGGTAAGTTATTTATCAATTCATCTCAATGCCTTGTCAAGTAAAAGAAAATATCTCTGACAAAGTGAGTAGAAAATCTTTGAATTATTA
>JAJJMC010015296.1:4615496-4681227 GCA_023531435.1 Papaver californicum
TCCCACTGCCGAGAGCGTATATATGGACTTCTACAAAGTGGAGCTCTGTAGACATACATATTCCTACAACTCTGTACTCATTTGTTGAAGAAACATAACCAAATCCGCTTGTCCAATAAATACACTGATCAGAATTACAACAATCTGTCTTAATTTCTGGAAGCATAATATACTCTTTGGTAATGGGGTTACAAATACAAACAGATCTAAAAGTTTCTCTTTCAATAAATGAAGGGGGTTGAGATAGACATAACAAACCATTACACGAACCAAAAATGCTAGCATTATTAAATGGAGAGGTAAAATTAACCCTGCTAATTCTCTCAATGGGTGCTGATTCATGATTCTCACTATATTCAAAATACTGAAATTTTTCAATGTTCCCAATCATAGTTTTAGCAATAAAACCCAACTTACCAGAATCATGATGATGATTAAGATTATGTAAGTGCATTTAGGAGAATGATGGATGATAAGAAACAAGATTTTTTCTAATTAACACTCCAAAACTGATTCAGACGACTCAAAATTTCTAATGTGATCTCTTCGGGTAGGCTGTTGAAACACTCCATGCATGAATGACGAAACCATTGTAGTTGAAGAGAATAAGGATTAGGAAATCTAGGGTCTATACGAAATAGAGATTGAAACCATGGAATTGGGGTTTTTGGCTGTAGGAAAAGTAAAGGTGAAAACCGTGAAGTAGATCGACAGGGGTTGTTTGTAAATAGGAATTGAAATTCCCATGCACCGATTTGTTAAGAACCGGATACAGAGTGGATCAAGAATTTGTTGGTTGTTTTGACTAGGGTGTACTACAGACTACAAAGTATCAGAATACAGTAAGTCAGTAACTTATTTGGGTAAATCTTGTGATTTTTTAGTAAAACTAGTCTTCGTAGGTTTGTAATTTTAAATCCTTGGATAATATATTTACCAAGTTTTTTTTTTAATAGGAAAATCTCTTTTGAAAATTATTAGCAGATTACATCGTATAAGTCCTGTTGGATTACTTCTTCTATCCAATCAGGTAAAACATTGTTCCAATAACTATTGCAAAATGAAGTTAAGGCATTATTTGCCAAGATATGAGATGTCTTATTTGAGTCTCTGGGTACAAATGAACACACCCATCTATCAAAGCTACTATTTAGTAGCTGAATTATGTTTTTTATCCAGTTGTTCGTTGTTCATTTAAACACATTTTTGCATCCATCTACTGTCCTTACTACGCATTGACAGTCTCCCTCCAAATGTACATTCTTCAGTCCCAATTCTTTCACCCATAATACAACCAGTAGTGCAGCATCAACCTCTGCTTCATATGCATCTATTGTTGTTGTCGCCCGCGATCTAGATCCATGTGCTGCACCAGCACAGTCTCTAATAATTAGTCCCAGACCTGTATTTTTAGTTTCTTCTACAAATGCAGCATCAAAGTTAACTTTAAAGACATTAGCTAATGGGGGAAACCAGTGAACAGTTTCATTAATATCATTTGTGACAATTGAGTTATATTGTCTTGATTTAGAGTTTCTCCATTCTCCATAAAACTTATTTATTTGCTAGCTTATACTCTCTTCATTTGGTTTGATCTTGTCGAAAACAAGACAACATATCGATTTCCATAGATACCATAGAATCACAGATGCCTTTTGTTGAGTTGTTATAATATCCTTTAAGTTTCTAGGAACTGAAACAACAAAAGTGTTAGATATCCGATGCTCAAACTGTTACTAATAACCACAACAAGGTTCCTATCTACTAGATTCCAGACCTTCTTCGAAAGTTCACATTCAAAGAAGAGATGGTTCATAGTTTCCAAGTTATTATTGCAAAAATGGCAATTGGAACTTAATTTGTTAACAAACCTTCCTAATCTATTACCAGTAGGAAGGCACTTAGTCAGGCATCTCCAAAGAAAATGCTTCACTCTAGGAGGAAGTTGATATTTCCAGAAACTTTTCCAGTTTATTATATTGTTCATGCCATTTTGAGTATCTTCTCTGAGCTCCTCAAAGATTACCCTATATGAATATTTAAGAGTGAACCGTCAACTATTTTCTGCAATCCATCCTAAGGTATCTTTCCCATTAAATGGTATTCTAATTTTGTTGATTCCATTGATAGTATGACTAACAAAATGAGCTTCTAAAATTGTGGGATTCCATTGTTTAATATTTTCATTTATCAACTGACTAACAATATACATATTAGAAGACCATCTAATATTATCAATATTTATTCTTAGTTTTGGCACCTATTTGTCTCTCCAGATGGAGATATTAGTTCCATCAGCCACCTTTCAACAACAATATTTCCTAAAAAAGTCAATACCCTGAACAGTTCCTCTCCAAATCCAAGACCCGTTGCAGTTCTTCTCCAAATCCAAGACCCGTTGCTTGCTATATTTTCATGCAAAGGATTAGTTACAGGGAAATACTTACTTTTAAGAATTTGAACCTATAATTCACTAGGAAGTGTAATCATTCCCCAAGCAAGCTTTGTTAACAATATCAGTCTTCTTTATCCCATACCCCCAAAACATTTTGGTTTAGCAATGTCATTCCATTTCTTGTTGTATCCACCTCTAGCATCATTTTTCTTATTCCACCGAATTTGTTTTTGCACTGCATCCATCTGATCAGTAAGTTTTTTTAGCATGGAAAAAACAACTAAGTAGTAAGTAGCCAAAGATCCTAAGACAGTTTGAGTAAGAATAGTCCTCTCAGGTTGACTTAAAGAACTTTGAGTTCCATATGTGAAGTTTACTATTGAATTTCTCAAGCATTCCACCAAACGTTTCCATCTTATTTTTCTGTATTAACAGAGGGACACCTAAATATTTATCTTTTAGAGCCATTTTCTTAATATGCAAAAATTGTTGTTTCATTTTTAACAGCATTAGGGACTTTGGGACTAAAAGCCATCCCAGATTTTTTTAAAAATTCATAGTAAATACAAGCTAAATTGTTCAATGATTTTGGAAAGATGTCTAGCCTCTTTAGGATTAGTTTTGGTGAAGATCAAGCAGACATCTGCAAAAAAAGAAGAAGTGAGATACAGATGGACTACTACCAGTAACTTTCAAGCCATGAATATTACTACATTGTTCAAAATTTAAGGGAGCTCTAGAGAAAGAATTAGTCCATGCATAAAATAAAAAGATGGGAGGACAAGGGGTCACCCTGTATTAAGCCTCTTTAAGGTTTAAAAACCTCCCCTGGAGAACCATTAAGAAGAATGGATGTTCACACAATAGACAAACATTTTAAATCATCAAACACCAATCATCACGGAATCCTAACTTCCTAAGAGTAGAAATAAGGAAAATTCTATCAAAAGCCTTGAACATGTCAAGTTTAACAGTCATCCAACCTTTTTGAGCTCTAGTTTTCTTTATAGTATTTACTAGTTCATGGTCTATCATTGTATTATGAGTATGAGTCTACCAGAAAGAAAAGTTGTTTGGTAAGGGGATCTAATTCTACTTAGAAGAGTCTTAAGTATAGTGGCTATGATTTTAGAGATTATCTTATAGACCACGTTACGAAGACTAATGGTTCTAAAATCAGCAGCACTCTTAGGGAAGTTAACTTTTAGAATAAGGGTAGTGAAATTGTGGTTGATATATTTCAGAAGGTGTTATAGAATGAAAAAAAATCTTGAACCACACTTACAGTGTCATTACCATAGTGTCCCATATTTCCTGATAAAAACCAGGTGGGAAACCATCTGGTACAGGAGATGTCAAAGGTTGCATACCAAACATAGTAGATTTGGCCTCCTCATGAGTGGGGATTTAGTATTCTATTATTTTCTTCAGAAATGTAAGGAGTTATATGAGCAAGATAAGCATTAGGATTAGGGGGACTAGTTGTCCTATTAATACTACGGAAATGAGATTTTAGAGTATCAACAATATCAGTTCTATCAAAAAAGCCATGTTCCTAAACCATTTTGAAGGGTTTCAATTTGTGTTTTTTTTTCTTCTTCTTGAAGTTGGCTTTATGATGAAAATATCTAGTATTTTTGTCACCAAACCTAAAAAAATCCTCATTACCTCTTTGTCTCCAGAAGTCCTCTTCTGCATCATACCAAAAAGATAAGTCCTTATTAAGAGAAATAATCACATCAGAAATTATGTTATAATTATTAGCAAGATGTGTAGAAATTTGGGCTTCTATTTTAGCAATTTGAGTATAGATATTTCCAAAATGGTTATAGTTTCATTGTCTCAAAACCTGTTTGGTATTATGCAAGGTTCTACAAAATTTGCAGGAAGCAAAACCATTAGTACGTATTAAGGTTCCAGTTTGTTTTGACTAACTCTCTACAAAAAGCATTTCTAAACCATGTCATACCAAGCCTGAAAGGTTTCTGAGTGAAGTTTTTTTCTTAGATGTAGTAAGAACAATAGGAAAATGGTCACTCGTTAATGCTATTAAGTGGTACACCACATCATTTAGAAAGTTACTTAGCTACTCAGGGTTGGCAACTACTTTATCAAGTCTTTCTAGAATTAGTTCCTCCCCTGATCTTCTATTGTTCCAAGTATAAGGGTTTCCTATAAAGGACAATGAATGCAGATTAGAATTGTCAAGTAAAGCATTAACATTGTCTATTTGAGCTTGACTGACCGGAATACATCCCTAATTTTTCTCTGGGTTAGTTATGAAGTGAAACCCCCCATAACATACCAAGGTAATCTGCATTGATTAGCAGCAGCAGGCATTATAGACCATTGTTCATTTATAACCAATGGGTTTAAGGATCTATATACAAAAGACATTAAAGAATTGTCGGTTATAACATCCATCTTAATAACAAAATTAATGATATTTAGCTTACACGCAATGATCTGAATATTTATACTTCATTTCCAAAGCTGACAAAGCCCACTTGAGTGTCCTATTGGTTCACAAAACACAAATTATGATAGTTGTACTTATTAACATATAACTTTATTTTCCTTAAATTGTTCTTAGGCTGGGTTTGATTAGTTCCTTTAAATGTTGCCTTGTACATTTGTTCCCAAAACCACAGACATTCCATGACAAAATTTTCATAGTGAATTGAAGGTGTATGAGATTGTGCAGGAATGATGGTATGAATGGATAGAAAACCAAATAATTTGTCAATTTGAATTGAAAGATTGAAGAATGAGATGACTATGATTTACATGATTCCTACCTGAGATGACTTCATAGTTTTCTCCATTAGCAAAAACTTGCATAGACACCCGTGTTGATTGTGAAGTTGTTGTCTCATTTACCATAACAGTGTTTTGGATTTTTGTAGCAGAATTACCCTGGTTACCCATTCATTTTTCATTCACATTATTTCTTTACCTTTTTTCCAAGTCTTGCATTCATATTATTTTCCTCACTAATTTCCAGATTTAACTCCTCTAGAACTTTGATAGCATTCAGATTTTTCACAACAAAACCATCATTGGGAATTATAAAAGGAGTTTTCTTGGTTTCCTTTTTAGTTGAGTGTCTTGGAACTTGAATAATGTTTCTTCCTTGAATGGATATACTTCTTATAACCTTTGGGATAAGTTAGAATTGTGATCACTTTATTTTCACTTCCACACCTATGCACTTGTGTAGCTATTGGGTTTTATACAGGGATGCAGTATATGAAGATATACACAAACATGAATGCGAATATTATACAGGGATGCATATATGTGAAGATATACACAAAACATGAATGCATATATTCTGGTTGAGGATAATCTGTTGATATGCAAATATTCTAGAGCAATCCTTGATATCCAGATATTCTGGAGATATTCTGAGGTCATCCTTTTGGTATTCTGTTGACACTCCTCCTCAAGTTGAACGTGAGTTGTCGAACATTCAACTTGTCCCTTAGTATATGGAATCTTGGAGAAGATAACCCTTTTGTAAATATATCTGCAAGTTGACCTTTGGAAGAGATAAACTATACCTGAAGTTATTTGCTAGCACTCTTTCTCTGACAAAATGATAGTCAATTTCGATATGCTTAGTCCGAGCATGGAAAACTGGGTTTGCGGTGAGATACGTAGCTCCTAAATTATCACACCATAGTTTAGGTGTTGGAGTGGATAAACCAAGCTCTAGAAATAAAAATTGTATCCAAATCAGTTCAGAAGTAGCTACGGCCACTCCCCTGTATTCAGCTTTTGTACTAGATTTAGACACTGTTTTATGTTTTCTAGCACTCCAAGAGATTAAATTACCTCCATAGAAGATACAGTAACCACTCGTGGATCTTCGATCATCCACATTACCTTCCCAGTCAGCATCGGAGTAAGCATGAAGAGTATTGGTATTGCTGGGACACAGAAATAGCCCATAATCCACTATATGCTTTAAATACCTGAGAATCCTCTTAACCATGTCCCGATGTTCGATAAAGGGATCATGCATGAACTGACATGCTTTGTTTATTGTCACAGAAATATCTGGCCGTGTGAGATGCAGATATTGGAGAGCCCCCACTACACTTCTATAAAGAGTTGGGTTGTTGAACTTTTCTAAGCCATGCTTCTGTATTCTGAGTTGTGCTGAGAGAGGCGTATTGAATGGCTTAGCTCCATCCATGTATAAACGCCGTAATAAATCAGAGACATACTTGCGCGGACTGAGAATTAGTTATTGACCGTGACGAATCACTTCAATACCCAAAAAGAATGTTAGTTCACCCATATCTTTAATAGCAAACTCATTGCGCAAGTTTTGGATGAGTTTGTTGATAAGAGTTGAATTAGGGCCTGTGACTATGATATCATCTACATATACTAGGATATATGTTGTGGAGTCTGCCTTGTTTTGGATGAATAGAGAAGTATCAGATATGGAACCCTGAAATCCTAGTTCTGTGAGATAAGTACTCAAACGTGAGAACCAAGCTCTTGGGGCCTGTTTTAGCCCATAAAGAGACTTATGAAGCTTGCACACATGTGTTGGGTGATTAGGATCAGTATATCCAGCAGGTTGATTCATATACACATTGGTTTCCAGAACTCCATGTAGAAATACATTCTCTACATCCAGTTGTCGCAGTTCCCAGCCATGCATCACTGTTATAGAGAGAACTAACCTTATGGTACATGGATTGATAACCGTACTGAATGTCTCAGCATAGTCTATCCCTTCTTGCTGGTGAAACCCTTTTGCAACTGTAGGTGCCTTATGTTTTTCAACAGTACCATCGGGCTTCTGCTTAATTCGAAAACCCAATTTTGAGCCTACAACATTCATTCCTGTTTCATGTGGAACAAGAGACCAAGTGCCATTGTTAATCAATGCATTATATTGCATATCCATTGCAGATCTCCATTTTGGATCATATTTTGCTTGGGAAAAGCAGGTGGGTTCCATGAAGTTAGCATCCTATAGGGGATACTTGGTGGTTGTCAAACACAGTTTTCTTATAGGCTTTGAAATACCTGATTGAGCTCTTGTTTTCATTGGATGTATTTGTTGTTGTGTTAGTGGTTGGATATCACTGATAATAGTAGAAGAACTTGGCTGTTCTATTGGGAAGCTTGACTGTGAAATAACCTGATCAGGTACTGCTGGTAGAGACGCATCAGAGTTGGTGGATGCAATCAGTTGTTGAATCTACTGCAAATCTTGGTGAGATGGTAGAGCTGGAGTGCTTCTTGGCACTCCAAGAGTTGGTGAGGTAAGTACACCTGTGTTTGGTAACTTTTGAGTGGATTCCATCACAGAGTCTACTGTTTGCTTGGAAGCAAATGGAAAATGGCTTTCTTCAAATCTGACATTTCTGGAGATATACAACCTATTTGTGGAGATGATTAAGCATGTATAACCTTTGTGAGAGCTACTATAACCTATGAAGGTACATTCTACAGATCTTGGTTCTAATTTGTGTGAGTTATATGGTCTCATACATGGGTAACAGATGCAACCAAAAACTTTTAATAGAGAGTAGTCAGGGGTTTTATTGAATAGTAGTTGGAGTGGTGTCTTGTTTTCTGTCTTAGTAGCTGGAATTCTATTGATGAGATAACAAGTTGTGGAGAAAGCTTCAACCCAAAAGTATTTTGGCATGGAGGCATGAAAAATAAGTGCAAGACCTGGTTCAATGATATGTTGTATACGTTTCACTGCAAGTCCATTTTGTGAAGAAGTGTGTGGACAAGAGAACCTATGAATTACTCCTGAATTGTTGAGGAATGAAGTGAATTTTCTGTATTCACCCCCATTGTCATACTGAAAAACTTTGAGTTTGTGGTCAGTGAGATTTCTATTTGTGTTTTAAACTGTATGAAGATTGGTAAGGCATCATATTTTCTTACCAAGGGAAATATCCATGTATAGTGAGAGAAGGCATCCAAGAGTAATAAGTAGTATCTAAAACCATTGCGAGAGGCATGAGATGATACCCATAAGTCAGAGACAACAAGGATTAATGGTTTATCATAAGTAGTTTGACTTTTTGAAAATGGTAGCTTTTTGCTCTTACTAAGATGACAAGAATGACAGAAATCAAATGTTTTATTTGAGACAAGAAGGGAATTTTTTTTAATAACTCTAGAAACAGTTCGAATCATTGGATGTCCTAATCTTTGATGCCAAACTGGAAGTGATTCTGATAAGTAAGCTTTTGGTGAGCATAGGTTTGTGATCTCCTGAACATCTCCAAATCTGTAGAGGCCATCTTCATTCCTTCCTTGCATCATTGGTGTCTTTGTGTGGCAATCTTTCACAAAAAAACAGTTTGTGTGAAACTCAAAAAACACATTGTTGTCTTTGCAAAATTGATAAATTGATAGAAGATTAGCTTTAATAGCAGGAACATGATACACATTTTTGAGCAAAAAGGATTTATTGTTTTGAGTAAGGACTGCATTACCAATGTTTTCAATAGCAAGCTCATTACCATTGCCAACTTTCACATGTTCAGTGCCATTAGATGCAGGTTCAGGTTATTGACATCAGCAGTGAGATGGTGAGTGGCACCAGTGTCAGTTACCCAAGAACTGTCCCTATTTCTCCCAGACAGTGCAATGTATGCAACTGGAGATTTTCTGGTGGGTACATCTTCTTTGTCCCGTCGATACCAGCACCTTCTAGCTGTGTGATTTCTGCGGCCACAAATATGACAGGGACCTTGATCATGCTGTGGATTGTTTCTTGACCTAGAAAGTGGCCTGTTAGACTGAGGCATACTTCTTTGATGGAACTGACCTTGTCTAGGAGAAAATGAGCTTCTGTTAGCAACATTTGCTAAAGTTTGTTGGATCAATTCTAGTTGTTTTTCAAGATGCAGGTCATATGTGAGCAAATAAGCATAGAATGTCTTCATATCCAAAGCATCAAGGGTGCATAAAGTTGTTACAATTGGGTTATATGCTTGGTTGAGACTATTCAGTATGGTCTGTTTCATATCATCTACAGAAACGGTATGTCCTGATGCTGCAAGTGAGTCAAACAGATTTTTAGCCTTATTGAAGTATTCTTGCATTGTGGAATTACCTTTGGTTAAATTGTGGAGGTGCCTCCGTAAGTGTGTACGGTGTGCCTTGGTCTGTGGAGCAAACCTTGTTTCTAAAGATTTCCATACTTCTTGAGATGTTGTTAGTCCCACAACATGGATCATAACACTCTCGGTAATTGAAGACAGCATCCAACCTAAAAGGATTTGGCCTTGCTCTTCAAACTTGAAAAGTTCAGGATTGATTTCTTCCGAGTTTGGTAGAGTTCGTGGTGGTATAGGCAGGGTACCATCGACGTAAACTTGTAGATTGTACCCTTTTAGCAGGGGTTTGAACTGAGTTTTCCATAAAAGAAAATTAGTTTCATTGAGCTTGATGTTCACCAGGTGATTGATACGAATGTGTTGAAGGGTTGTTGTGTTTGCTGCCATTAAAAAAGAAAACTTGATTTGAAAAAAATATTGCGTGGTTTTACAGGACCACTGTCTGATACCAAGTTAGAATTGTGATCTCTTTATTTTCACTTCCACACCTGTGCACTTGTGTAGCTATTAGGTTTTATACAGGGATGCAGTATATGAAGATATACAGAAACATGAATGCGAATATTATACAGGGCTGCATATATGTGAAGATATACACAAAACATGAATGCATATATTCTGGTTGAGGATAATTTGTTGATATACAGATATTCTGGAGCAATCCTTAATATGCAGATATTCTGGATATATTCTGAGGTCATCCTTTTGGCATTCTGTTGACAGGATATTCTCAAAGATAATTGGTTTATTATGCATCTCTGCCAGTTTCTCACCCAGCTTTTTACATTCCCCATTTGAATGCTTAACAACAAAGCATTCTTAACATAGATTGTGAGGTTGCTTATCATAAAAGAAGCGAACCCATCTAGTGGTACCAGATGCTGATACTTCCAATACACCTCTTCTTAATGGTTCATCTAGTCTTGTTTTAACATAGACTTCAGGAAATTTCCCAGCCACAGGACAACCATTAGGAGGTTCTAATGCCATTATCACCCCCATTATAGATCCCATTTCATGGACCACCTTTGCTTTCATAAATTATGTGAGCATTTGTTTTAGATGAATCAAAAAGCATTGAGTCTTAAAGTCTAACTTCTGGTAGACCAAGGATTCATAATAGTCATAGAGAACAACAAGGTTACCTTCAATACTCCATGGTCTCTCATCAAAAACCTTATTTAACTGAATCCAGGGTACAAACTTGAAGATGATTATGTTTGGATCAACTTCATACATTTTCAAATCATTAGCATAGATGAAATTCTAAGTTGACTTTATAATTTTTTTCTATAGATTTGTATGAAATTTTAACTTCCGCGATGATTTTTCCAATAAGACATACATCGCATATAGAAGCGTCTTCTTCGTTATCTGTCACAGAGATTTCTGTGATGTCCATAGTAGAGATTTCTATTTCCAGAGTAACTTCCTTGAGTTTCGAGGTGATTACGTAAACTTCTTTAAGGCCTCCTTGCTCTTTTAAGTTAGATTCATAAGACATGTCCACCAATTTGATTGTTGTATAACAGGCTTGGAGAACGTAGTAGGTTTGTAATGGTGATTTTTTTAAGGTTTAAAAAGAATGCGGTTAGGATATTTATAGGAATAATATTTTTGCTGATTCTTCGACAAGAATAGTTGTTTATACACTTGAATTTTGGTTATATAGATGAAAAGAAAGTTGTTTGAAAATGTCAATAATTCCAAAAGAGGGAAAGAGTTTTTGAATTTGCAACTAAAATTTGAAATCATCCACGTGGCATTTACTTTGAGCCAAGTTCTATGAAACGATTTATTCCTTCTTGAACCTGTTCCTATGGCCGTCTATACCGATTATGCTCCATTCAAATATGAAGCTACGATAAAGTTGAATATATTTGCCTCAATAAGCATGACAAAAACTACTGCAAACGCTATAACCAACATTGGATGAGGGGCAAACACCATATTTGGATTGAAAACTCGGAAACACTTAAGAGATAAACATTAAAATTTAGTTAGTCATTAAAAAATAAAAGAAAAAAGAGGATTAGTATAATATCATGGATCAAACCAGAAAGTAGACTAAACTACAATAATTTGTTCAAAGCTGATAAAGACATTATTTAGTTGCAGTAAAGAAATATAATCAAATGAACATAATCAGTAAGGAAAGATAGATTTGTTTTGAACCGAGTTAGCTCAATAATTTCACCGATTTGCATTGCACCCTATTACTCAAAAAACAAGATTATTCGGAGCATATTTTATCAAGTTGAAGTTGTGATGAACAAAAATCTAGCATCTTTGGATCACGACCATCAGAGTCAAAAACATGATAAAATCAAATCTCTTAAAATGAAATCATAACATGTTAACAAATTGAACAAGCATCAACACAATGATTTAACGTGGTTCGACAATCAAATTGTCCATCCACGGGTAATAAAGACTTAGATCATTTTTATTCATGTATATATGTTACAAACAGATATCAAATACATAATTAAAGTCCAATTAATCAAAGAACAGTTAAACTATCAAATTAACACAAGTCTCATACCTAAACTCTTTGCTCTGTTCCCATTCCTTATGTCCAATTTTCTCAAAGTTTTTCTAGTCCATATTCCTGTTTGAGAGTTTGGTATTTATAGCAAATTTCATGTGTCCCTCCAATCCAACTTTCCACCTATTAGTTTTTATCCAGTCTTTGGAGCGAAGTGTATCCCGTAAGACATATTTGTGTTTCCCACAAGACTTAGTATGTGTACTTCTCATTTCTCTTAGTTTCTCGCTTGATGTCCCGCACCTCTTCTGCGGATTTGTACTCAAGTTGTTGTTTTTAGATTTGGATGAGCATTGCGGTCTTATTAGAATTATGGCATGTCTGACATGTGGCCATTTGAAATTGACTTGTCATGCTTTAGTTTCTTTCGTTCCTCAATGTATACAGTTGAGACGTGTCTCTCATGCATCGATGTTTGTCAGTGCACTTTACTGTATCAGGCTTTCCCGCAACCTATCTGTCAGTCATGCAATGAAGTTATCTGTTTCGAGCAGTGTGCCATGCTTTCCCGCAACTAACGTGTCAATCATGTATTGATGCTGCATGTTTCAGATGTATGTTTCAATACTTATCATTATTTCAGATGTTTGTTTCAGTACTCTTTAAAGAATTTTGATTCAGTGTTTATCGTTTTATTATAATTTGATACTCCTCTCATAGTATTCGAACACGTGTAGTTTGGGATTTAATTCCCTCACAATTTGCCCCTTTTTTCTTTTTGAAATTTGACATAAAGTAAAAATTTGAAAAAGGAAAAATATTTGTTACTCTTTCGATTTTTACGCCAGTAATAAATTTTCTTCCCACGTTCGGCTTTACTCTTCCCGATTTTCACGCCACTAATAATTTTTCTTCCCACATTTCTGTCAGTTGGCGATTTTCGAGGAAACCATGTCTCTGATAAAGTTTCTTTCTCTTTCGCTTTTCGAGGTTTCGTCAGTTCCAGTCTTCTCTTATTTAATGTTAGTCACATCTCTCATTTCATTCTTTATATTCTTTGTCTTCTTCTTATTAAAGTTTTTGTGCTCTTCATTCTTCTGAACTTTTCAAAGATTCCTCAGTGCTTTTTTATTCTGCTGAACTTTTGTGAGTAAGGATTTTTGCATCGGGATTAAGTCTTCTTTCCATTCAATCATCATATTTCCTTCTGTCTTTTACTTCATTACAGGTAATCCTCTTAAATTTTTCCTTAATGTATTCGTTTATTTATCAATTTCTTTGACTGAATTTTTTAGAGTAATCAGTGTTGATGATGATGTTGATAATGTTCTTTTTTATCTGTCTATTGTTTGTTGGGGTGAATGGTGATAATGATGATGATGATACTTTTATTTTGATGTCTGGTTGTTTTATCATGATCCTTTTCTTTCCTTGATCAGGAAATTGTTTGTTGGTCTGTGAAAATGATTTAATGATCATCTTGTTGTTCTTCTGCTTTGAAACTTTTCTGTTTTGTTCTTGCTTTTGATCATGGTGTACTTATCTTATTTTATTTTTATACGTAGATAAAGATTAATCATGACTGGAAAGAATGATAACAAAGCTGCTGATGGTGCTTCTCATCGGGATGATCATCCTTTAGATAGGAAGTCATCTCGCTATGTTGTGATGAGGAAGAAGGGAGTAGATGAATCTGGAACTCATGCCGCAGATGTATTTATTGCGGCCAGCAAACCAGCTCATAAAAGTTAGCGGTTAAACGAAAAATTTGGCTTTAGATCGATGGACCTTGCGGAGTTTAAACAGAAGCACAATCTTCAACAATTTAAAGTTTCCTTCTACGATGCTTCTGAAGGAGATGAAATCTCATTGGAAATGATGGAGAAATTTAAGTACACTAATAACAGGCTGTTAATACCCACGGGAGCAATGGATGTGGGCTTGCAGCTTCCTCTGTAGCAGAGCGGGAATCCTTTCCAATTTGAGGTTCTCGTAAGCCGTAACAAGTCTCAACACGGTTTAGCCCGATCTGTTACCCAATTTAACGGGAATTGGTGGCACGTGTTGGATGAATGTAACATGCGAAGCAAGGAAAAAACCAACTTCACATGTTACGTTCCCGACCCTGCGGAATATAAATATTATACGGTTGATACATGCTACATATGCGGACAACATAGCTATGAAGAATTGTAAGAAGTGGAGAGTTGGTACGGGCCGCAGAGGTGGTGAAGGATTCCGTTTGCTATGGGAGATTGATAATTCCAAGTTAAAATTCATTCCTGGGACGCGAGATCCTTTAAAGGAAAAAATCCGCGATGATCATGATTTTAAGTGGTACCGCACTCCTCTGACCATTGAAGGTCCATGGGTCTTCGGGTTTATCCAAGAAAGCGTGGTTTACAACCTTCTAACGCGTTTTGATGCTTACTGCCCTTGGCGGTTGAGCTTTGAAGGCTTCGCTTTTTCCGTTGTCAATGTGGTACGTAAATTATCTTTATCTTTTTATATCATGCTTTAAACATTGTTTAATTGTTTTTCTTCTTTTTTTAGTCGCAAACCGTAGGGGGCGCAAAAGGTGATTCGGGGTTTATGCGCAAAGAAAGCTAAGGCTACGCCTCGTGCTTCCACTGACAGATAAGGAGGAGAGATTCGTAATTCTTCCCCTAATCGAAATATTTTGAGGGCTGAGGATAGCTATGTTCCTGAGAGACATGAAGAAGAGCAGAGTGTTCCCCTTCAAATAACAAATTTTAAGTCTGCGGAACAAGTTGGTGCTGTGGTGGAAGCTACAGATGCTGCGGTCAATTTTCCGCACCAAGCTGCTGATCTCGAACCTTACTTCCTTTCTTAACTTTCTCCCCTGTTCAGAGATGATCTTCTCAAACTTTCTACAAGTGAAGATAATTCAACTGATAAAGAGGATCCCCCCATTCACGGTGGTTCGGGAAATGCTTCAGTAGAAGAGGGTGTGGAAACACATGCTGCGGTAGAAGATGAGTCGGAAAATACTAGAGCAGTAGAAGGTGAACCAGCAAACACTATGGTAGAAACTGCTCCTATTGTAGTTAACGTCGCAAGTGTAGCTGCCGCTGATGCAGTGCAACCAAACGAAGAAATCCCGCTGAAAAATAAAGGCAAAGGAATTGCTGGAGATTCAAATTTCATGGAAAAGGAGAAGAATCCTTTCATTGGTTTATGCTAAAGGAGCTACTGTCTGTTCCATGCGATTCTCTGCCGGTGGAATCAGATAGTCCTACGGTCGCTACCTTGCGGGAGTACATGCGGTCTGCACCGTATGACACAGTGAAAGATGCCTGGCTAAGAGGCCAAGGTCAACCCGTCGACCCCTCCTTCTACATCAATCAACCTTCTTCTCTTGCGGAGACAGTTGCGCTTGCAGATGGTGAAGTGTATACTTTCCCGCAACAAACTCTCTTGCAGGTATTCTTATTGTTTTAATAACCTTTGATTTCGCTTTATTTTTTCCTTTATTTATAACTTCAATATTGTAAATTGCAGCTTGTCCGGGGTCAAAACGCCGCACATACAACTTATAAATTTTACAAGGGACGATCCATGATGATGGAGACTCAATTTAGGACTGTAGAAGAAGAAGTTGCGGGTTTGAAGCGGGAAAATGACGCGATTCGTCAGCAATTGCTTGATCTTCAAAATCAAGGTTTAATACTTTTTCTTTCGTCATATTTTTTTTACTTTATTTTCATGTTTTCTGAATTAATATATGAGATCAGCGGGGGATTCAAACCTTGTGGAACCGGCTGGAACATAGAGGCATGCGTCTGACAAAACACGTATTGAAAGTTAATAATGAAAACGTGGAGATAAAAAAAGAGAGGATTTAATAACTTGGTGGATAAAATAAATGAATCAGAATCAAGGCACCGACTTTTATTTGGAAATTTCATCCGCAAGAAGGAAGAGTACAATGCTAAATTTTTACGGACCAAGGATTGTCTTCTTGAAGCATGGGCTCAAGCTAAAATCCGCAGTTTATCTGATTTTGTTCTTCATCGTGAGAGTGACATTTTCTGCTTGCATAAAGAGTTGGAAAATTGTGCAAGCGAATCAAATCAGTTGCAGATAATGATTCATTGAAGCAAACATACTTAAATAAGTTTCGTCAAGATCTTCAACAACTTTCTGCCAATTATCATAAGCTTTCAAGAGAATATGATTTTCTTGATGTTTTTAAAGATGCAATGACTCTCAAATTAGCAGAGTTTGAATTCCTCACAAGAGGTATCCTATTTTACTGCATATTTGAAGTTGAATATTATTTCCGCATTGATTAACCTGTTGATTTTGTTTCAGATTTATAAGGAAAATTCAAGGATGCGACCGCAAAAGTTGTTAAGGCTGAAGGAGAGCTTGGTACTACATATACTAAGATGGAAGAACTCACAAGGCAACTGGATCTTGCTACTTTCAAGGCTAATGAAGCGCAAAGTCAGTTGGAGCTTCTATCCTCTCACGCCAAACAGAGGACAAATGGAAGCAGAAAACTCTGAAGACTGAAAGCTTAGCTCGGGACTTGTCTTCGGAGAGAAGGAAAATAGTTTTTTGGAAGACGAATGTCGAAAAATCTGTCGCCGAGGTAGATAAGTGCAAGAAGGAGCTTGAAGACACAAAAGCTTATATTTCTTGGTTGAGGGTGGAATCTCGAGTTGGGATGGCAAAAGCGGTCAACAACACTCTTGATAGAGTTAAAGCCGATGGATTTACCAAAGTTTATAGCCGCAAAGAAGTCCCTTTCAATCCTCCTTTTAATGCAAATCCTGCCACTCCTTAGTTTTTTCCTTTGTTTTCCTATTTAGTTTTTCCTTCTTTGAAATTGTACTTGCTCTTTCCTTTTGATTCACATTATTGTTCCTGCAAAACAATTTCAAAAATATATATATATTGATTTTTAGTGAATTGATTGAGTGTGTATTGATTAACCGCAAGGCAATTTTATACCTTGAGTTACTTTGAGGGTTGAAGTGCATGTAACTTCTCTCTGGCCAGGAGGAAATTAGGATGCGGTCCCTAGAGCACCTCCTGAAATGGAGAGTACCTGTTACAATAATTAATGTAATGCTAGGCATCCCTGTGGCGAAAGATCCAATAGTCATACACTCATAGACATTTATATGGACTCTCTAGAGAGATTGCATTTGTTCTGCTTTACCTAGTATGAAGCTAAATTATTGTATGATTGCATTGTTGGTTACGGGTAGTATGGTTTGAGATATTGCGCGTTCCATGGATGTCGTAAGATTTCTCCATTCATATTCCGCAAATGGTATGAGCCCTGTCCCGCAATATCTTGTATAACGTAAGGTCCTACCTATGTAGGTGCAAACTTTCCTGCTTTTTTATCCCTTTGGTATTCCGGGATTAATTGTAGAACATATTGACCTTCCACAAAGTTCCGCAACTTGACTTTCTTTTTGTATTCTCTTGCCATTCTTCTTTGATAATTCTCCATTCTTTGGAGTGTAACCTCTCTTCTTTCTTCTAAATCATCCAATTTTTCAAGCATTAGGTCTGTATTCAAATTCTTTTCCCACGCTTATGTCCTTGTTGTGGGTAAAATAATTTCCATTGGTATAATTGCTTCCGCTCCATAAGTAAGAAGAAATGGTGATTCTCCAGTGGCTTCTCTTTTTGTTGTGCGATATGCCCATAAAGTATTATGAAGTTGTTCGCACCATCGTTTATGATGTCCATCTAGAGTCATTTTCAGATTCATGGCAATAGTTTTATTCGTTGCTTCGGCTTGTCCATTACTTTGAGGGTAAAGTGGAGTGGACTTGTTCTTTTGAATATCAAATGCTTCGAAAAGCTTATCAATATTTTTCCCTTGTAATTGTTGTCCATTGTCTGAAACTATGGCTAACGGAATTCCAAATCTGCAAATTATATTTTCGAATAAAAACTTGAAAACATCCGTATCTCTAATGTGTGCAAGAGCTTTGGATTCAACCCATTTAGTGAAATAATTTGTTGCTAGAATCAAGTATTTTCTCTTTCGTGTTCCTTCCACTAAAGGCCCAACAATATCTACTCCCCATTTTGCAAATGGCCAGGGGATGAGTACGAAATTGAGTTTCGTTGCAGGAGCTTTAATTCTTTTTGCAAAGCGTTGACATTCTTCGCACATTTTTACTAGATTCTCTGCATCTTTATGCATAAATGGCCAATAATATCCTTACCTTTTTGCTTTAAATGCGAGTGATCGTCTTCCACTATGATTTCCCGTATCTCCATAATGAATATCTGTGAGAATACGCTGTCCTTCTTCTTGTGATAAACATCGAAATAACGGTCCCAAAAAAGACATGCAGTACAAAATTTTATCCTGCAACTGATAATTCACAGGTTTCGATTGTACTTTCCTTGCCTCTTTAGGGTCTGCGGGCAATATCCCATTTTGCAAGTATTGATGTATTGAGATCCTCCAATCTTCTTCAGACAATTCATTCTTTGATTTTTGTAGAAAATTTGCATCATCCTTAACGGCTGCATCTTCAATATCTTCTCCAACTTCTTCTTCCATGTTTTCGATTGCCCGTAGTTTTATTGATGCCTCATAGATTCTCCCAATCTTGACTACTGATGTATCTTAATCTTTTATCAATTGATTCATCAAGCACTTGATATTTCAACTAGACCTGCCGAATTATCAATTGTGAATCACTTGTAAGCCGCACATCACTTATTCCCAATTCGATGATAAGCCGAAGGGCATGAACCACAACCTCATATTCCACAATATTATTTGTATGTTTGCCAAACTCAAAACAAAATGCATGTACCATTCAATCTCCTACAGGGGTTGTAATCACAATTCCGATTCCCGCACCTTTTTTATTCCGCGCCCCATCAACAAATACTTCCCGTCTGCGGGAATTTACAGAACTTAGAATATCATGGGAATCATCATCTTCTATTCCGGGCAAACCTTGAATTTCAAAATCATCATCTAGTAGTAAATCCGCAAGGAAATCTTCCAGGAATTGTAATTTTTGTGCAGTTTGTAGTTCAAATAAGATGTGGAATTGTTCCAGTTGTGCATTCCATTTTGCTATTGTTCCTACTTTTCCCGTATTCTTTAGTACGGACTCTAGTGGAGCTTTACTTGGTACTCACACATAATGTGCTAGAAAATATGTGCGCAATTTCTATGTAGCAAAAACCAGTACTAATATTAATTGTTCAATTTTGGTATAGTTCATTTCTGTAAGGTTAAGAGTTTTACTGATGTAGTACACTGGTTTCTCTACTTTCTCATTTGTCCGTACCAATACCGCACTTATAACATCTTCTGCTGCGGCTATGTACAAGGCCAGTTCTTCTTCGGGTTTTGGCTTTTGTAGTGCGGGTAATGTAGCGATTTGATATTTTGGAAGGCTTGCTCACAATTTTCGTTCCATACAAATTTACTTTTCTTTTTCAAGGTGTCAAAAAAGGGCTTACATCTGTCCGATGATCTAGCAATGAATATGCTAAGTGCGGCTAAAGAACCATTTAATTTCTGGACTTATTTTACATTCTTTGGTGACGGCAAGTTGAAAATTGCTTTTATTTTTGCCGGATCAACTTCAATCCCTTTTTTGGTGACCAAATACCCCCAAAACTTTCCTGACGTAACCTGAAAAATGCATTTGTCTGGATTGACTTTCATTTTGTATTTTCGTAAGGCCTCAAATATTTCTCTCAAGTCTTGTAGATGATCCTTTGAAAGTTTAATTTTTATCAGCATATCATCTACATAAACTTCCAGGGTGCGGCATATCCATGGTTTAAAAATTGCGTCTGCCAATCGCTGATAAGTTGCTCCTGCAATCCTTAGCCCAAATGGCATTCTGGTATAGTAGTACAAGCCGTGTGGAGTGAAAAATGCAGTGTGTTCTTGATCTTCTTCATCTAGAGAAATCTGATTATACCCTGAATGCCCATACATGAAGGATAAAGTTTCATGTCCTTCAACCGCGTCCACCAACTGATCAATGCTGGGAAGTGGATAACTATCTTTTGGGTATGCCTTGTTTAAGTTGGTGAAGTCTATGCAAATTCTTACTCCCCCATTCTTTTTTGGTACAATCACCATGTTTGATATCCAAGTTGGGTATCGCACCTCTCGAATAAACCCCGCATCCATGAGCTTTTTTAGCTCCTTTTCAACTGGAAAATGATATTCAGGTGCTACTTTGCGTATGCGTTGCCGAAAGGGTGTAGTACCCGGATGTATATGCAACTCATGTCGAACAATACTCGGATCAATGCCTGGCATATCCTCTATTTTCCATGAAAAAATATCCACATAATTTCTAAGTAGAGTGACCAAATCATGCTCCATTACTGTTTCCATCAATGTTCCAATCTTAATCATTCTTGGGAATTCTTTTGTTCCTATGTTGATATTTTTGGTTTCTTCAATTGCTGTAAATATGGATTTGGGAGTTCCTAAAAGTGTGAGAGCCCCCTTTAATTGCTATGCTGGAAGACTGCCCCCGTCAGTTTTTGGTATGCTTTCCTCCAATGGAGCATTTTTATTTGTTTCATTTGCTGCCTCACTTCCCACAGTCTTAATCAAATATTGGTTTATTGCTTCTTATTTGACTTTTATCTTTCGTTCTTTCTTTCTATTTTGTTGCTGCTGAACTCGATCCTCATTCATGTGAATTTCTGCGAGGATACAAGATTTTGCTACACTCTAATCTCCTTTTATCTCCATCTCCCCTTGCGGTGTCGGGAAGTATTGGTGATATGTTGAGGTTGCTCCTTTCAATTGGTGGACCCAATATCTACCAATGATGGCATTATATGGAGATGGTGCCTCCACTACACTGAATTTAGTCAAAATACTTATTGGTCCTGCCATAACATCAAGTAAAATTTCCCCTTTTGGTTTTGAGGCTATCCCATTAAAACCATAGATAGTGTAGTAAGAAGGTGTAAGCTGATCGTCCTTTAATCCCATTTTCTGGAAGGTGTCATAAAATAACAAATTAAGGGAACTGCCCCCATCCATGAGGATCTTCTTGACATTCCATTCAGATACTGGTAGAGTAAGCACCAACAGAACATTATGTGTTTCAATTTCCTGATCAACCTCGTCCGCTGAAAAAGTTAACGGGGAAGCCATCCATTCTTCCCATGTTTCTGTAACTCCTCCCGCAACTTTGAATACTTCATGACTGTGTACCCTTTTATGCAGCTTCTTGTCAATAGCTATGCTTATAGATGATTGACCCGATCCGATATAGGAAATCATATTAATAGTTCGGTCATTTTGTGGAATATTTACAGTTTTTCCAATATTGAGCCTTGGTGGGGGATTGGGAAAATAAAGAAATTCTTTCAGCTCTCCCCTATCGATCAATTTTTGAACTTGCAACTTCAAATTCCTGCATCTGCTTGTGGGATGGCCCTGATAGCAATGATATTCATAATAATCCTTTGAATTCTGTGTGTGTGATGGCTGCTTTCCTTTTATCCATGGCCATTGAAAATCTTGCATGTTCTTAATTGCATTTAGAATTTGTGAGTAAGGGGTGTTGAGTTTATTGAAAACTCGATCCTCAAGTTGGCGGTTGAACTTTCTTTCATCATCTTCCTTACCTTGTTTGGATTCAATATCAGGATTTTCTCCCTCAACCCTCTTTCCGGAACTTGTTGATGGTTCTACAAAATTTTCCCTGTTGGCAACCCTCTGATGTTGGGAAATTATTCTCGGATGTTGTTTTTGAATATCCTGCAACCTTGCATATTTTTCAATAATCTCACTAAGATCCCCTTCGGTTTTCATATTTTTTCCATGAATATTTACAAAGAGTGGGCTCGTTCAGTTGGCTATCCCCCATTTGTAGCAGTTAATAGAAATTTCTGGAGTTACATTCCCTATTGCTTGACAGATCGCCTGCCATCGATCTGTGTAGTCTCGGATGGTCTCCTCTGTCAAAGACGCAAGGGCAAATAACTTGTCCATCCCAGCATCTTCTGGCTTATTATACATGTAGGTTTCCAAAAATATACGGGTCAGTTGAGCATATGAATGTATTGACCCTTTCGGTAAATTATCATACCATGTTAATGATGAGCCTTTCAAACTTGAAGGAAAATATCTACACATGATAATATCATTCTGTTCCCAACGGGTCATATTGCGATTGTAGTATTTTAAGTGAGCCGCTGGATCCTTCGTCCCATCATAACTTTCAAAGATGGGAATATTGCACTTATGCGGGATAGACGCATGCGCAAGGTATGAGGCCAATGGTGTTCTATTGGCCTCTTTTATCACTTCTTCAAGTTGTCGTCCCTCTTGTTTATTTTTCAAAGTTTTGATTTCTGCTCTCATTTGTTCCAAGTCCTCCAAATATTTTTGTCATCTGTTGTTTTGCGGCTCTAAATCATCAAAATCCAGTCTATCTAAACCATACCGCTGATTTATCATGTTTTGTCTTGAGTGAAAATTTGTATCTTGTGCAGGTTCCACTACCATCACCCTTTGATCTTGATTAATTTCTTCTTTCCTTTTTGTGGGTCTGTTTGAGCTTGCCTCTTGCCCCTGTATCCTGGTAACAGATGCTCCCACATCTTGTTGGGCTTTATTTCTAAGCATTTGATTTTCTTGGGTTAAGAGGGCAATTTTTTTTGTATAAGTCTTCTGAACCTTGCGCATTTCAATCGTTTCTTCAAGTAGTTGATTAACGGGGTCAACCCTATTTTGTGATGCTTCTTCATGTGGTTGGTTTATTGATTGATTAACTGGAATGTTTTCTAAGCATCCAAAGGTTATGGTCCTTGAGATTCCTTTACTACTTATGTTTCTGGAAGAGATTCTATTGTCTGATTTCCCAGATTTCTTATATCACCATCTTGTTCTTGCACGGTTCTATTTGCAACTGTTTCCATTTACGTAATTTCTTTTGAAATATTATAATGTCTACTTTGTTCAATCTTGTGCTATCGTAGAAGTTTCTTTGTCAATGTTCTAACAAGAATTCAGATAATGAGACATGTGTTTCATAGAACTTTAACATCCGTAACATACATATAAAACTACTTGACTGATAAAAACATCTTAGCTAAAATTTAATTTACCACATAGTAGCTAGATAAATTTCTAATCTAACCCAAGCTTTATAAGTTCATCAAATCATTTTTTGCAAATATATCAGAAACAAGTTCATAGATTCAATGCAAGGCTTAATTTATCATTTTAACTAGAATCAAAACTAGTTAGTTTTAGTACTATTTTAATTCATTCAAGCAATTGAATCAGAGGTACAGGAATTTAATAATTTCATGCTTAATTCTTTTTTAAAATCATTATATAACATAATATTTTGGTGGAGGTTTATGAACAAATTTTTCAAACCCATGATTAAGATAACAGATAAAGTAATCAAAAATATTAATATAAAAGGGTAGGTATTAGTCAAAGAAGTATTGTATATGATCATATCAGTTAATTCCATATAAAAATCAGTTGAGAAGTTTTGAAGAAAAATTATATGTAGGATTTTGAATTATCACTTAAAAAGAAACTTACTCCTAATTTAAAATCAGGGGTTTCATAGATAATAAAATTCAAGGTATTAAAATAAAGATTTGGATAGGTAGAATAAATTCTTTTACTTATCCCTGTTTCTAGCGCCAAATTGTGATGACCAAAAATCTAACGTCTTTGGTTCACAACCATCAGAGTCAAAAACATGATAAATTCAAATCTCTTAAAATGAAATCATAACATGTTAACAAATTAAAAAAACATCAACACAATGATTTAACGTGGTTCGACAATCAAATTATCTACATCCATGGGTGATAAAGACTTAGATCATTTTTATTCATGTATATATGTTACAAACAGATATCAAATACATAATTAAAGTCCAAATAATCAAAGAACAGTTAAACTATCAAATTAACACAAGTCTCATACCTAAACTCTTTGCTCTGTGTCCTATTCCTTATGTCCAATTTTCTCAAAGTTTTTCCTGTCCCTATTCCTGTTTGAGAGTTTGGTATTTATAGCAAATTTCATGTGTCCCTCCAATATAACTTTCCACCTATTAGTTTGTATCCAGTATTTGGAGCGAAGTGTATCCCGCAAGACATATTTGTGTTTCCCACAAGACTTAGTATGCGTACTTCTCATTTTTCTTAGTTTCTCGCTTGATGTCCCGCACCTCTTCTGCGGATTTGTACTCAAGTTGTTGTTTTTTGATTTGGATGAACGTTGCAGTCTTATTAGAATTATGGCATGTCTGACATGTGACCATTTGAGAGTGACTTGTCATGCTTTAGTTTATTTTGTTCCGCAATGTATACAGTTGAGACATGTCTCTCATGCATCGATGTTTGTCAGTTCACTTTACTGTATCAGGCTTTCCCGCAACCTATGTGTCAGTCATGCAACGAAGTTATCTGTTTCGAGCAGTGTGTCATGCTTTCCCGCAACTAACGTGTCAATCATGTATTGATGCTGCCTGTTTCAGATGTATGTGTCAATACTTATCAAATTCCAGATGTCTGTTTCAGTACTCTTCAAAGAGTTTTGATTCAGTGTTTCTCGTTTTATTATAGTTGATACTCCTCTCATAGTATTCGAACACGTGTAATTTGGGATTTAATTCCCTCACAGAGGTTATGATTTCAGAGTCGTGGGAAGCTACAATCCCCTATGCATGTGCTTACTGACCATTCTAATTATTCTTCAGTAAGAAAAATTACATGGCTAAATACTAGTTCATTAAGAAAATAAACAACTGAAACACAATAAGTTGCTACTAGATTCAATTCATTTAAACCAAGAATTTACTTGGAAATGTAAAATTTTAACTACTTACCTACCGGATGTACCAGAACTGCCAAACCCAAACCATAAAATCAGATCGACAACTGTACTATCAGTAGGTTGGATACCTCCAAAGCGGGATTTGGTGAAAATTAACACATACTGAGCAGCTATAAGACACCCGGGTCATGCCTGGCGGGTTTCATTTGTAGATATTTAATGGTAAGAACTTTAGCGGCGTTATTAGCTCAGTCTCTGGAGATCACCACTACTCTAATGGAAAAAAGATGGGCACTGATGATAGAGACCAGAATGACGACAGATAGATAATAGAACAAAGTATACTTCAAATTTGATTATGAAAATCTAGTTTGCTTCATCAAAACAAATAATGAGCCACCTTGGTACATATCGGTACATGATAATAGAAATCAAAAATATGATGACACAAATACCATTCACAGTGATAAAGCACATCTACAAGGAAGGTAGCCAGGCGGCGTATGGTCTAGCAAACCAGATGACAGACGGGTTATACTCGATAAACATATGGGATCATACAACACCAAATTTCCTAAATAATATTATTATAATTGACGCTAGAAGCACAACATACCAACATACCCCGTGTAATTTATAATTAATTTTAAATATAAATATTATTTTTCCGAAAAAAAATATTACTTACAGAAAACAAGAAAAAAAAATTGCGCACATTTACTATCATTGTTTTTATATAGATTCCAAATAATTATATTTATTGTCTCGTAGATTTATTTATTTTTGAAGTACTTTTTTATTTGTCATCGTGTAGTGAAAAGTGATAAATATTACAGTTAGAAACTTGTCAAAGTAATGTAAATAGCTTATTCAAGTGTTATCAAAGAGGTGGAACATTTAATAGCCTTAAAGAACCTTTAGGCCTTTAGAGTTTTGAATTAGGATTTTTCAAGACATGAGAAGATATTCTTCTCTTTTAGCAGTTGGGATTTTGTCTACGATGCAATGGTTGCAGATGAAGGGTAAATGACCATTGTCATTGTTATAAATGAGGGTTAACTTTTTGATACTTCAGTTTTTTCCAAAATCCATGCTTGGGAGTAATGGCGGTGCCGGTGGTGGTGACGACGACGGTGGTGGCATTGGTGGTGTTGGTAGAATAAGACTTGATGATTTTTATAAGGTTAGATGTATTTTGTGCAAAGGATAAGGGTAATTTAGAGAAATTTTCTTTTTTTGGAAACAAATGGATATGGAAAGGAAATCACAGTTGGGTAGAATTAAAATTAAAATTTCTATAAATAAAAGGATTAATTAATAAATGATTTGTCCATGTTTACAGTATTTCTATTCTAAACCTATCTGACCTAAAATAAAACTCATATTCTTTGTACATCTCGAAGACATAGCGATCATCAATTATTTAAAAAATAAGAATCAAATACATTTTTTATTTTTGATTTAAAACTTAGAATGTCATATAACTTATTACTGTATACGGAAAGAACCCGTCGATAAATTTAAAATCTTGATATTGACAATCAAATTATTGGATCAAGTATTTCTAAAATATGGTTCTAATGGACAACCAAAAATCAGAAATGAGTGAGATGGATATAAAAAAATCTAGACAATTATATCCTTCAATTTTATATTTTTTTCTTTGTTATATTATTTTTCTCTCCAATTTAAAAACAACTCACAAAAAAATTCAGAGCTTTCAAAATATATATCCAATTTTAATAAAATTTATATTTTTGGAAAGGGTTTTAGATGATCTACAAAACAACATTCATTGTTGATTGTAAATTCAAATTATTTTTTTCGAAAAAAAAAGCTAGGATAAAACTAGTTGCATCCTGGCTTAAACAAAAATTGAAAAAATTATTCGAAAAATAGCTATGATGAAACTGGTTGCATCCTGGCTTAAACTTAGATTGAAAAAATTATTTGAAAAACAGATACGATGAAACTTGATGCATCCTGACTTAAACTAAGAAAGAAAAAAAAATATTCAAAAAATAACTAGGATGAATTTGACTTAAATTTGTTATCATCTATATTTAAACTAGTATGAAACTGGTATCATCCTTTTTAGATTTGGTTGAATTTGTATTTATCCATGTTTAAAACTAGTATGAAACTGGTTTCATCCTGTTTTAAATTCGGTTGAATTTGTTTTTATCAATGTTTAACTAGTATGAAACTGGTTTCATCCAGTTTTAAATTTGGTTAAATTTGTTTTCATGAATGTTTAAACTAGTATGAAACTGCAGCTGTAATGTACTTGGTTTCATCCTTGTTTATGGTATGCAGTTTTTTTAATTCCTTAAATATTCATCCGCTCATGATCACACAAACCTCACACTTATTCCAAAAGTAGAAGATCCTTCAAAACCATCACTATAGGTCTTTGCAACGTTACCTATAAAATAATTGCAAAAATTCTAGTCAGTCGTATCAAAACGGCCTTCACAAAACTAGGTTTCCACCAATTTTTGTAGACTATACTATGCTTTGTGTCACAACAGTCACATATTCAGTCAATATTAATGGCACTCCACGCATATATCACACCATCAAGGGGTATAAGGTAAGGAGATCCACTATCTTCTTATATTTTCATCATTTGTGTGGAAATATTATCCACAAATTTGGAAAACATAGAAAGCAAAAACCTTATTGGAGGACTCCGTATATCTCAAAAAGCACCACCTGTTTTGTACCTAATTTATGCGGATGACCTCCTAATCACATTCAAAGCATCTACAGAAAGCAGCAACCGCCTCAAGAATTTACTTCATTCTTATGGCAATTCAGTGGGACAAGTGATAAATACTTACAAATCCATAATTATACATCATCCAAGACTGGATCAACATGAAGTGGATAATATACACTAACTGTTCGGAGTGCCTACAACTTCAAACCCCCTACCTATCTAGGGGTCTAATTCAAGCACGAAAGATCTTCCCGACATATTTTCAAACCTCTGCTTCAAAGAATCGCAAGGAAAGCAAAAAGATGGATGACAAAGTGCCTCACACATGTTGTAAGGTTAGTACTCATCAAAACTTCCCTAACACCCACCTCAAACCATCTAATGCAAACCCAAATTTTCCTCACACATGAGCATAAACAAATAGACCGTATCACTAAGAACTTCTTCTGGGGACACGATTTCTCGTTCAAAAAACTTCATCCTATAGGTTGGGACAAACTATCCCAATCTATTTCAGCAGGTGGGATTGGGATTAGAAAGAGTAATGAACATAATAAAGCATTGCTTATGAAAAGAGTATGGAATTTACATGACCACCCTGACTCCATCTGTGTCAGTATGTACCAAGATAAATATCTCAGACAACAACCAATCCTCCAAATCCCTCCTACCATTTTATCTTCATCCACCTCCCCCAAGACAACACTCAGGATAAGATTATTTGGATACATTAAAAAAGCGGACGATACACCACCGCCTCCGGTTACAATTGCCTAACCATGAAGCAAACCAACAAACCAATCAGAATCCCCTACCAGTCTTCAAATTCCTGTGGACTTTACCTTCTCCACCAAAAAAACATCTTTTCTTGTGGAAAACAATCAATGAAGTCTTACCCACCTTCCCCATCCTATCTCACATACAAATCATCAACTCCAATCTTTGTACTCGGTGCAACTTTGAGCCAGATATGGCCGACCACTTGCTCCTTCGATGCCCAATAGCAAGTACATCCTGGAACACCCTTCTAAATTTCCTCTCAAACAATCATCCAGATAACAATACCCTTCCAACTTCTATAACCCCTCAAAAAACCATCACCCAACTTTTAAAAACATTTCCCCCCCCCCCCCCAACCATAACTGTTTTCTGTTTTCTCCTATGGTCTCTCTGGATGACCATAAATGAATGTATATTCCGCCAATCCCAACCAACATCAGACAATAATGTTTCGAGAGCCTTCGACCTGCAGCAGGAGTTCTCCTGGGCACTACTCATCCACCGGTTATTCCTGGTGACCCCTCGACTACAAACTCATCTAACGCCATCATAAGAACAACAACAATCTCGGTGGGATGGACCATCCCTATATTAGAATGGATTAAGATCAACATAGATGGTGCTGCCAGTGGACACCCAGGTTTAGCTGGAGCATGATTCATTTGCAGGAACTCAGAGACGAGAGCAATTTTAGCGCTAGCACAACCACTTGGAATCATAACTGCCTTATCAGCTGAAACATGGACCATGTTACTGGCTTCCATAGCTGCTACAGAAAGACAGTGGTCAAAGGTCATCTTTGAATCAGACTCGGAACACCTCATGACATTTCTTACATCTCCCGCGAAACCACCTTGTTATATCTTAGGAATGATCAAGGAGATAAAGCTTAGAATGATCCAAATACCTCATCGCGTCATACAACATAATTATAGAGAGGACAACCAAACAACTGATGGAATCGCTAACCACGCAGTTGATTGAAATCAGTCGGGGAATCTGTCAACAAAAATATAGGACTAGACAATCCCTTTTAGTATTAAACAAATTGTACTGGATGACTCTATGGATATTACTTACCACGTATAATCTCTCTACCAAATTAATAACCTCACATGTTTGTGCTTCAAAAAAGAAATTAAAGGTTGATACAAGTCGGTGCACATCACAACTGTAAGATTATATTTTGAAGTATCTCTCTCCATGATTATGAATAGGTTTTCATATTTGCAACTTATACACACGATTTGATTGTATGGTTTCGACTGTTCTACCCAAATCTTAGTAGTTAGGACTATCCCGTCCATCCGTACTCATTGTGGTACTTTGTGGCTCGATTATGGGCAACTGGAGATAGAATTCCAATTAGCGTACAATGTTAGAAACTAGTCATAGTCAATTCAGCCATGAACAAATGATATGTAAGACCAGTTGTATTAATATCAAATTATGATGCAATTCAAAGCTCAGTTTTGTTTACATTGGTGTTTTTTTTTTTCGTGTGTAATAGAATAACGATTTCATTTGGCTTACAGGTGAAGTACAATCAATAAATAGCAAAGTAGAGCACAAGTTTAGTTCTTAGTCAGACTGAAGGAGCAGTAACTTATCCTCGTCAAATTTCCATAACAACAAACTCGTTAAAATAGTAGAATACTGACAAAGAGCACTGGTATGTCGAGGAGAGAGAATAAATAAGGGTATTTTAATACGTGGAGTATAAAAATCTGCTACAAAGATTCAGTGAAATATCCAATTTTAATATTATAAAAATATTTTAAATATTTTTGGATATTCAAATAGTGTATACTTTTACATGTCTTCTAAACCTCTAAAAAGAAATATAAAGGTTATTAAACCAATTGATTGTTCCAAATTTAAGAGTATTATTCTATCCACAAAATATTATTTATAATTTTTATTTTGATCATCAAATGATTTGATTATAATGTGATCTTTAATTGCATTATACAGGTTAATCTTTCATCTTTACTTAGAATTTTAAATCACTAAATTAAGTCTTTAATTCTAAAAAAAAAATTCAAGTTTGATTCCATCCACTTACTTTCCCTCTTCACATCCATTTCTCCAATCCTATTAAGATCAATTCCAATGGGAATTGGTATATAGGTTGCTTAGTCAAGCCACGTGGATGGAAAATTTTGATTTTGGGCAGTAGAAAATTGACAAAAAATCTCAAACTAAACCGATCAATGTAAGCTGAGCCGCTTGATGTGATAAAAATATTAACCGTAAGTATACGGATATCGATGAGATAGTTTATAAAAGGGATCGTTTCACTGGGACTAATTAAATCACTACTTTTAGTTTACAATTAAATTATTGATCTAAAAATATAAAAAGAAATGAATTTAAAAAATATTAAACTGATAATTATCCAAACTAAAGAACATTGGGGTTTTTAGAATCCACCAATTGAATTATGTAAAATGCTCAAATACTCTTTACCAAATATTCGTTTTTATAACTTAAGACTATAGAGACCAAACCGATATATCTCGGAAAATATAACCGTTAAAACAAAAATACAAATTTTATTGTAAATCAAAATGGTATAATCTCCTTCGCTTATAAAGTATTAATAACCGAAGACTATTCCCTACGATTAAAGAATGAAGAAAATATGAAGAGAAATTAGTCAAACATTCAAGCTTAAAAAAATGTTTTATTAAAGAGAATGCCTGGGTCTTTTACATATTAGAGTTGGTTTCATCTTCAACACCAGTGAAGAGGGTTAACTCTCCATTATTACAAAGAATGAAAACTAAAAAGAATAAAGAAAAGAATACAATCCTAAGCTAATTGCTCTCAGTGCTGGCTCTTCCCTGTCTCTTTGCTTCCAGCATTATTGTTCCTCATATGGCAAGTATGTGGATTTTTTAGCTAACATTCTTATTTCCTTCTCTTTTTTGTTTATTTTCTTCATTAAAAAAAATATCTTCAAATATCTTTTTATTCAAATTAATATCTTGCAAATGATGTTCTGAATAAATGGGCCTCCACACTTTCTACACAGTCTTGGTATGTTTACCACACGCCTTAACATGTTTATCACACTCCCATATCCAAATAATTGGACCAAAGAAATAATTCTCCATGTTCTTCCGGTGGGCTTAGCCATAATCACTTTATTGCCTCCATTTTACCAACAAAATTCCTCATTTTAGTCCATCGAGCTTTATTTACTAAAAACTGCAAAAATAACCAAACTTATTAAATATGTACAAAATGGAGAACTAATAAATATAAATTTGAGTAGTAAATATGTAAGAATTAAGCACTTATCACACCCCAAACCTACATTTTTCTAGTCCTCGAGCAAAGCTAAAAATGAAAACTAATCTAAAAATAAAAAAATAAAAATCCTAACTCACTTTCGCAGGAATCGCGAATACACTTAGCATGTGTAACAAGCCTTTAAACCCCTAAGTGACCTTAACAGACGAGTTTTGTCTCGTGAGGATTTACAAGAGGTATACTCACAAAACATTTTACTCCAAACCCTAGCTACTTGTGAACGATTGAGGATCAACACTAAACATGTTATTTAGTTGGCTACTCAATTCTTTGGCTATGAGAATCATTAACCTATGTAAGTCCAATTGCTGTAAACGAGTTTGCACTCAAACGTACTAAAATTCATATATAAGAAAACAAAGCTCTTCTCAGAAAATCGTACAATGGACCACGATACTCGGAATCTAACAAACCACAAACCACAATCACATGAATACATTAGCAAGATGAATATGGAGATAGAAGTGTGCGCATGTTGACTAAGGTGAATGATGTTTCTCAGAGTATATGTATGATCGTCAGTTCCAAGATGAACACTAATAGGTTGAGATATGCACCCACTGGTCTGAATCCTAATTCTAATATCAACTCAGCTGGTATATACAAGGGACCCAACAGTCAATCTATTGAATATATACAACTAATTTTTATTTATTTACTTATTTATTTATTTATATGACAACATGATTAAATCTTTTGAATCTAACCGCATGCGCCTTTTCACCAGATTACGTGATAGTTTCTATGGGTCCTGCGTTCCACACTTGCTTAGGCGACGAAGACAGGGAGAACACACACATATTGTTATCCAAGTGTCATTTTTTTTTAAATTATTGGTCAAGTTTAATTAAAATAATGAGGCTTGATCTCAATCACACTACTTCATCCTGACGACAATAAGGAGATACTAGCGCCCCACCAAATCACTTAGAGAAACACAAAATTTTTTTTGCAAAAATAAAAACAGAACGTGATATGGTGACGACTCCGACATATGATGATGACTATCATGTTATTTCTAAAACCTGAGGTCTGTCCTTTTATGAATAGACCATTTAGCTGGGCACACCAATTCCTATAGAAAAGAATTTTTTTCCATTTACCTAGAATGGTTAGTGTCATCCTAAATTGTTCACAAATTTCTAGATTTTAGAGTTTTTGGTATAACTAAATTTTTTTAAATTTTTCTCCCTTACCCTCAAACTTAAACTGAACATAGTCCACGATGCTCTAAAGATAGATGAATGAAAACATGATCAACGAGAAAAAATGAACAAAAGTAAAAGAGATAGAAAAAGATATTACCAGCACCGTGTACCAAAAGCATATGAGTTGCCTCCCATAGAGCGCTAAGTTTAAAGTCTTCAGCCAGACCAGAAAAGGATTAGTCAAAATTTAAGAATCATACAACAATAATCAAAATAATTGAGGATCCTTGAAGTCAATCATATTTGACTCACTCAGTTGACCACAATGAAGTATAAGATAGTGGTGGTCATTCTTAAGAAAATGTGGCGATTCAAATTTTCTAAAATAATCAGATTTAGTTTCAAAATTTAAAAATTGACACATTTGAAAAATGAAACATTCCCACATTTGATAAATAAATCTTTGGATGGACAACAAAGTCAATTATGGTATTATCACCTGGGTAAACCACATCAACCAGAGGATGGGTTTCTAATAACTGAATTTCTTTCTGGACATCATTAGGTTCGGGAAACAGTTCTTGAAAATAATCTCTTAATATGGTAAAGGCACAAATGTCAAGTCCCAAGTGAGGAACTATTTTGAGAGTCAAAGGATTACCGCGGGGAGGATAGTATTCACCCCCAAACTTAGAGTGATCAATGTCCTTTGACAAACTAGTCATAATTTCCTTAATTTCTGAATTATCAGATTTGGGAAATGATCAATTATTTTATCTAGGTTATCATCAGGTGGGGTACCTTCACTCGCAATTAAATTCTCTATCAGTCTATCATCTTCGTTTGAGACTATTGTTCCTGAATCGTTGGACTCTAAAACACTAGTCTCGGGATAAACTCGCTCTTCTAAACCATCACCGTCTTCATAATAACATGGAAATATATCACCGTCTATAACGATGGTGTCTCTAGTTAAATCCTTTTCCTCTTGAATAGGTAAATAATCATCAACATTATTAGGATTGGAACTAGAAACACAATCATGAAGCTCAATTGTTGTGAAAATTTCCTCGTCATTATGACTACGAATTTCAAAATCTTCGTCAATACTTTCCTCATCCTCATAATAATATGAAGATGATTGAACCTTATTTGAACAAGTAGTGTCTTCTATTCTAACCTCTTCCTCTAACTTAGGTAAATATTCATCATTATTATCAAAGGGTAAAATTGGAAACACTATTTTGGCAATTAAGTTCATTTTAAGCAATATTAGCAGCTAACTGTTCTTCTTCAATTTTCTCCTTATCTAAACGTGCATTAATTTCACTGAGAGCGGTAGTTAAAACTGCAAGTTCTTTATTATGTTCTAATGACTCTTCATAAAATTTCTTCACTAACATCTCAGTCTTACGTGTCGACTCAGTTATCTGCTTGAGGGCCTCTTCTAGAGAAACAAAACTAACATTTTAGTCAGTATAATATTGCTCATTTACCCGTTCGTACGAATGGTGAATATGCGGATAGTATTAGGATCACTATGGTATGAACCATAACCTCCAGAGGGTTGATAGTAGTCCCAAGTACTATCCACACTATGGTCATAGTAACGGTATTGTCCATTTTTAAATTCAGGTCGATAATCATTGTATTGGTCCTCATAATACCAGTTTGACATATTTTTTTTAAATTTGTGCACATGCAAATGCAGGTTCGACTAAAATAGGTAATCTCAGGTTACGTTAGCGAAATATACCTACATTCAAAGACTGGTCAAAGGTACGAGGCTAAGGCTTGTGAAATTTCAACTGGTAACTCCCATCAGGCCCAAGGCACGGGTTCAGCTTACTTTTCCATGGGTTTTCCTAAAATCGGTAGTCTGAAGACTGCAAAATGTTGTGTCTGCACGTGTTTTTATTTAAATAAAATAAAAAAAAATTATGTACAAATAAAAATTTCCTAATATAATTGTTTAAAAAATAAAATAAAATAAGACCTATGATTTTACTTACCTTAGCGGGCAAATCCTGCTTTCCACTTATAGTTTCCAACAAAATACACACACCAAAAATAAGAAAACACCCATAATAAAATCTAGAAAATAAAAGAAAATAAAATAAGAATTTTCTAAGCAAATCTAATATTTACAAAATTTAACATAAACTAAAAGCAACAATTAATTTAGTCGTCGACAACGGCACTAAAAACTTGATGTGATAAAAATATTGACCGCAAGTATACGACTATCAATGAGATAATTTATAAAAGGGGTCGTTCCACTGAGACTAATTAAAACGCTACTTTTAGTTTACAATCAAATTATTGATCTAAAAATACAAAAAAAAATGAATTTAGAAAATGTTAAACTGATATTTATCCAAACTAAAGAACATTGAGGTTTTCAGAATCCACCAATTGAATTATATAAAAAGCTAAACACTCTTTACCAAATATTCATTTTTATAACTCAAGACCATCGAGACCAAACCGATACATCTCGGAAAATATAACCGTTAAAACAAAAACACAACTTTTATTGTAAATCAAAATGGTATATTCTCCTTCGCTTATAAAGTATTAATAGCCTAAGACTATTCGTACGATAAAGAACGAAGTAAATATGAAGAGAAATTAATTAAACATTTAAGCTCAAAAGAATATTATACTAAAAAGAGTACCTAAGTCTTTTACATATTAGAGCTTGTTTTATCTTCAACCCCAATGAAGAGGGTTAGCTCTCCATTATTACAAAGAATGAAAATTAAAAAGAATATAGAAAAGAATAAAATCCTAAAATAATTGCTCTCAGTGCTGGCTCCCCCTGTCTCTCTACTTCCACCACTATTTATATAAAAACCATTCATTTTTCAATATCTTTATGTCATTAGTGTAGCATATTATATTCATGTATATGTAAGATAATATTCTTCACATGGCAAGTATGTGGATTTTTCAGCTAACATTCATATTTCCTTTTCTTTTTTGTTTATTTTCTTCATTAAACAAAATATCTTCAAATATATTTTTATTCAAATTAATATCTTGCAAATGATGTTGTGAATAAATGGGCCTCCACATTTTCTACACACGCCTTGGTATGTTTACCACACGCCTTAACATGTTTACCACACTCACATATCCAAATAATTGGACCAAAGAAATAATTCTTCATGTTCTTCATATGGGCTTATCCCATAAATCATCATTTCCTCCATTTTACCAGCAGAATTCCTCATTTTAGTTCATCGAGCTTTATTTCCTACAAACTGCAAAAATAACCAAACTTATCAAATATGTACAAAATGGAGAACTAATAAATATAAATATGAGTAGTAAATATGTAAGAAATAAGCACTTATCACCGCTCGGCCCAGGTTGAGATGAGTCTCGGTGGAACTTGAGCCGAGACTCGTCTGAACCTAGGCTGAGCGGCTCAACATTCCTCGATAATCGTCGAATCTCAACTTCTATTTCCAACGGATCTCATTTCTCACCCATAAATTCAACCAATTTCAATTCCAAAGTCACACCTTCTCACTCAAAAAGTCTTTTACTTTCATTTAAATCTTAGTATTTCCATCTCAGACTCTTGATCTCAACTTCTGCTAAATAAAATCAGAAAAAATAATGACCAGCATCACAAACACAAAATACTGAATCAGGAAAGGGTTCAATAAAGCCTCATGGACCAAGTTTTAATCTCCTAGAAGATAAAGTTATATGTAGAGGATATGTATCATGTACGCTTGATGCTGTCAATTGTGTTATTCAACAACATGCAACACTTTTGGAAGAAATTCTTTATAAAATTTGACGAGGAAACTGGGAATCCAAATAAACGTGATTTCTTCTGGTTGTCGGGTTATTTCATATAATCAGCAAAGACATGAGTGTTTGGGCAGCTATGATGATGCAAGTGAATCGCCAAAAAGGAAACGGTGATACTGAAGCCGATGTAATAAGTTAGTTGCATTTCAACATGTTTAATTGATTTTTAAAACTTTTTATATTATAAATAACTAATTTTTAAATGTTGAAACTGCAGATGCAAAAAACTCGAGAGGCATGGAAACTCAAAGATGGTCCGGGTTTCAAACACGAAGAATGTTTCCACATCCTCAAAGTCCGAAACCAATTTAACCAGGAACTGTTGAATGGATATCAAGTACCAAAGAAATCCCCTTATGAGACTCCAAATGTTTCTCAAGGGTCTCAGTATAATTATTCTTACCGGAAACAACCTTAACCCGACAATATGCTAATACTAATCTTAATGTTAATGGAAATACAAAACGATATGATGGACCAGGCAACAAAAAATCCAAAAGGATCAGAAAGACAGCTCAAGAAGCAACTGAATCTTCAACTTCAGATGTCAACTTTCAAGAATTTTTTGAAAAACAAGAAAAAAATGATACTGATATTAGGAGACGTCGAAAGGCACTTGAACAAAATCTTTTTAATGCTCACATGAGAGGAATCTTGGGAATGGACACGTCAAAGATGAATCAGACACAACTGCGAATCTGTCAAGAAGAAAAAAATAAAATTGAAGCACAAAAGAAACAACAACGTCTAGACTCAGTTGGCGTTGATTCTGATGAGGAGGAGAATGGGGATAATGCCATTGTTCCACTTGATTAGTTTTATTTTTAAATTTTGGATGTAATCCTTTGTTGTGCACTCAATTTAAGCCTTAGTTTCAATTTCAATATTTCAATTTGGATGTGATCCTTTAGTTTCAATTTCAATTGCAGTGTTGTTTTTTCACCAATTTTATCCTTAATTTCGTTTGATACTTAAATTACACAACTCAAATTAAAATAAAATAAATAAAATGATTGAAATAATAACTAAAAGTTTCAAAAAACTAAACTAAATCATGTAAGGGTTTCTTCTTCCAAAATCAGCCCACAAGTGTGCACTGAGATCCTCCCTTAGCCTAACATATAATCCTCTGTGTTCAACTCTCGCTTCTACCATTTTATAATCTCTTGCTGGCACACCGTTTTGAGGTTGAACATCTTTCCTCAAATTTTGATGTAGATAACTTGTCCAACTGGGATCCCGTCTAGTCTCCTTGATTACCATATTATGCAAAATGATGCAGGTGAGCCTAACTCTATTCATTTCTATTGGTTTGAACGAACGATATAGTCCACAAATTATATGGAACTTCCTCTTCAAAACTCCAAATGCTCATTCGCCATCTGCTTCCAGTTAAAATATTGTTTTACACGCTCGGCTTGGTTAACCACCGTGTAAGCTTGAACTAAAGTTGACCATTGTGGATAAATTTCATCGGCCAGAAAATACCCACTCTGATATTTATTGTCGTTCTGTGAACTTTGAAGATAGAGAAGTTTCATACTTAAGTTCTTCAAACAGATGCGATTTATGTAAAACATTGATGTTGTTATTTGAATCCGTTAATCCAAAAAAAACATGCCATATCCAGCAATCATAAGAGGCCTCCGCTTCCAAAAAAACAATTGCTTTGGTGAAGTGGCCCTTATACTGACCCTTCCATGCATAAGGACATCCATGCCACACCCAATGCATGTAATCAAAGCTGCCTAGCATTCCGGAAAATCTTCTTTTGGTGTTTTTAGCTAATAGTCGGTCGACATCATCCTATGTTGGTTGTCATAAAAAACGTGGACCAAAATGGTTGACTATAGTTTCGCAAAACATTTTGAGATTTTTGTATGTTGTTATTTTTTCCATACGACAATACTCATCACAGGCATCCGCCGGCACACCATAACCTAGAATCCCTAGGTCTACAATGACTTTGTTCAGGACTATGTTCTCGTATATTTAGTGCGTCAAATTGATAGTTTAATTTAGGGTTTACTCGACAAAGCTCTCCAATAACCCGCATGACCAAGTGTTGTGGCATGCAGAAGCGACGTCGAAAATCTTCAGTATACACTTCTATTAATAAAATAATCACGTATCATTTATTGATGTCCTTCCTCTTGATATCTCCACGTCCATCTTCTTGTCAATACGACTATTGGTTCTGGATCTCGCGGTATTTAGCCTGAGTATAATTTTATCATATGGTTGGTCATCCTTCTCTCATCTTCTTCATCCATTTGATCAATTTGTAACATAATTCCTTAAGATTGTTGGAGCCATAATTCCCCTATCATTTGTGCTTCTTCATTTTCCACTTCAGGATCCATAAGATGAGATCAAGAGTTTTAGATTGAATTGAAAATAGAAGTATTTTTGATTGAGAAGGTGTGATTTTGTTGTTGAAATCGTTGAATTTATAGGGAGAGAAATGAGAGCCGTCGGATGAGAACTGTTAATATTCGACCGTTCTCGAATCAACCTGAGACGCTCGGCTTAGACCTCATTTTAAATCGATCTATTCACATTAATCCTTGATTGGCAAACTCTCCCATATACCAATTTACCAAGCCATTTTTTTTTTATTTGCTCATCCCACTGTAGGGGGATAATTGATAAATTAGCCAATATACCTACCCTACTGGAATTGCTCTAATAACTCTTAATAAAACGTGATAAAATAACGAAATAGACAAGATATTGGAAATTTTTTGGGTAAATTGAATCTAGGAATTACTAGATAATCCTATATTAGAGACCCGTTTAACCTCTAATCCTATCCTAAAACCCGGTTTAACCATTAATCCAAAAATAAGTTTTTAGATTAGTTTTCTTACTCACGCGTCCAATTCACGTGAGAACAATGAAAAACAGATTTCAATATCCCATAAATACCCCTTTCTTCTCTACCATAACAGAGAAAATCAAACTTTCGTTTCAAAACAATTTTGAGATTCGTTTTTTTCTCTCTCTGCTTTTGTTTTTTTGGTAGCTCGAATCTGTTTTTCTCTCTACTGGTGTTGGTGCTCTAGGAATTTAAATATTATTTTGAAGATCATTGATTACTGCTGCTGATGGGGATTGATGAATAAAAACATGAGAAACTACTTCAATCAGCTCAATCTTTCTAAAATTTCAGATCCGTTTTTCTTCTCTGCTAGTGTTTTTAGGGTTTTGTTTGAAGATCGTTTTAGTACTCTATAATCACCTTCATCTCCATCCAATCCAGGTATGTTCTATAATAAGTGATAGTAAAGAAGTGAAGCAAGTGAAGAAGAAGAAGATTCACGAATAGATCCATGAAGAAGAAGAAGAAGATATAAATTCATTAATTTTGGGTTTTGATTTATATTTTTAATCTTGTTTTTCATCTGGATTTGATGCTCAATATTGAAAGACGAGGGTTGACTCTTAAAGTGACATGGTTTAATCGATATGATGTTATTTTTATTTGGTTTACTTCTATTTATTTATTTTTCAAATCATGGTTTAATATGTACTTTTCATTCAATATATATTGATATGTACTGTTAGATCATTTATTTTTTCCTTCGGTGCAGATTTTCCTTCAGTACATATCAATATATACATTTGGATCAATATGTACTGTGAGATCATATATTTTTTTCCTTCAATACCCTTTTTTTTTCAGTATATACCAATATGTACCGTGGGATCATACATATTTTCCTTCAATACCTATTTTCCTTCACTACATATGAATATGTACTGTGGGATCATACACTTTTACCTTCAGTACATTGCAATATGTATTGTGAGATCATACACATTTTCCTTCAGTATATATTAATATGTATTGATGGATCATACACATTTTCCTTCAATACATATTTTCCTTCGATACATATCAATATGTATTGTTGGATCAATATGTACCGTGGGATCATACACTTTTTCCTTCAGTGCATATCAATATGCATTGGAGGATCAAAATGTACTAAATGATCAATATGTAGTGTTCTTGGCGACTAATATAGATCTTCTTCTTCTTTTGTTTATCTACTACTTCTTTTCTTCTTCTCTTTTGTTGGTAGTGCAAGAATACTATTTTCTTCTTCTACTCTTTCTTCTTTTATTACTCTTTTAATCTTTTTTGGGTTTTTTTATGATTTTGATTTCGTTTTTATTTGACGATTTTATTTTTGTTTTTTTGTTTGATGATTTAAAGAGAGAATCAGATATGATAAATGATTATGTTTTGGTTTTGATTTTAAAAAAGAGAATTAGAAAGAATTAATGGCGGACGTGTACTACGTGATTCACATGTGAGTTGTGAACAGTACACATGATGGGCAAAATCGTAATTGGAAGTTTTCAAATGATTTTTAAACCTATGGTTAAAATGAGTTTTTCGGGTGGACTAATGGTTAATACGGTCCGGGTTTTTTGGACTAATTAGTAAATTTCCCAAATTGAATCTCATCCACGTTTGAAACTTGTAAAACAGAATATCCTCCCCCATATGACACTGCCACGTTAGTTTGTCCATGCAATCAAATTCGGAAATTAGATTTCTTACTTTTTGTTTCATAGCCGACATATCGGTTGGGCAGATTAGTTTATGATGACATCATCGGGCCCGCATCAGGCTACGCAACAATGACATAGTCTATCCTTTGTTAGCTCTTTTTTTTGCATTTTCTTTTGGCTACAAAGTAGAAACCCTTTTTATCTCACAAGCCTTTAGTAAAAGAGCTCAAGCAGGACGAAGAAACGCTATCTTTCGATGTTTTCTTTAATGGTTAAGGAAAAGAAAATGATCATAGCCATAGCCGCCAGCATAGGTGCCTGGATGTATAATTATTAGTCGGTTCTTTCTGCTTTAGGGAGTGCGAGAGTTAGCAACAAAAGGACGAAAAAGATGAAAGTACAGAGGAACCTACCTAAATGGATTTTTTTTTTGATACAATCAGCTGTCAAAACGAAATTCTTGATCCACTTACATTTGGATATTTCTTCTTGTTTTAGTGTTTAGACTTGGACTGTCAATGAGTCTGGGTCTTTCCGGATATCATTGGATCCAGACCCTACTAATAAAAATCGAGCCTGGTTTTGGGTTTGGTTTTTAAATTTATGGATCCAGAACAGGAACCGTTAAAAAATCAGGATATTTATCGGTTTCGGATACCCGTTGGATATTAAAAAAAATGAAAAACAATCACAAAAACTTAATATCTTTCTTTTTTTAGTTTAAATCCAAATTATTTTAATAAAATTTATTTTATTTCTTTATTAATTCTAAATAGAAATTAAATATAAAAAAAATGAAAAATGAAAAAAATAATAAAGCCAGAACTAGCAAAAGACCTAGAATTTTACTAAAATGATGAATAACCGGGTACCCGACGGATATTATCTGTTTGAACCTGTTAAGATTTCGGGTCCAATCAGATAATACCCGTCAGGTCCTAAGTTGTTAATGAGTCCAATTTTAGGACCCGAAACCGGATCCGAAACCACTGGATCCGGTTTCAGTTTCGGTTTCGGATAATGGTTATTCATTGACAGCCCTAGTTCAAACTCTCTTGAAAGAGACAACTATGCTATTTATTCATGTTTAGCTCTCGAACCCAAAACCCACTACATTTAGAAAATTTGGTCCACACAGTATTGAGTATAATCCTGGACATTAGAAAACCCTAGGTGCAGAGCAGAGCCAAGTTTTATGTTATGGGTGTGCAAGTTACTAAGGCTAAATTTTAAAGGGTGTATAATGAGCTAAAATAGCTAAAAATAATTTAAAATAGATAAATTGGGTTGGGAAATAGCTGCCTGGGTATACTTAAACAAAACCACTCACAAATTTATGCTTCAACTAATATCTCAACACCCTATAATATGGGGTCAAAAAGCCAAAATAAATCATTTTAGCCCTTATAAAAAAAAAACTTATTCTTCAATCTCTTTAACACTCATGTCACGTCAAGATACTGCAAAAAAAAAAAACTGTAAAATCTGATCCCATTTTTCGTAATCGATTAGTTAACATGTTGGTTAACCGTATTCTGAATTATGAAAAAAAATATTAATTGAGAAATTTATTATCTTACATCAGTTGGTACGACTGTTAGGATTCTTTATATTTCCGTTCCCCACAAATAAAATAAAAAGAGAAAGACAAATGACCCTACAAGATTATAAAGCTTAATTTTGCAATTGTATCTCTATTACTGTTTTATGTTATTTTGAAGAAAAGGGGTTTTTTAAAAGGAAAACGTTAAAAATAGATTAAAAATAATAGCCCAAACCAAATGTAGATAATTATTTTTAAATTGTTTTTTTAACCGGAAGCTATATGTTCACACAGAAATACACCCTTTTTAAAATTCTAGAACGGTGGAAGATGCCACTGAAAATAAAATAGAAGATAAATGGCAAGCTAAATCAACAACCAATCACAAGTATACCAGGAATTAACTGCTCCACTCCCAAGTGCGCAGTCATATCACCAATCATAAACTACAGACCTCAAATAATTATTTTTTAGCACTAATAACTTCGTTTGTTCCGGTCAAAAAATTGGAATTCAACGTGAATTCCTCTCCACTCTAGAGTCTAGTCTCCAGGCTCCATCTCTTTCTCACACTTTCATTTTGTGACTCCCTCGATTCTCTCAGAATCTCGACATACATAAAATCTACTATCATATAGGTATAAAACATATTTATATTAATTAAAAAATGTATTGGAGTTATAATTTTTTTTATATTAAATTGTATTGATGAAAATTATAAATATTAAATTTATTTTAATATAATATTAATATTATTAATAAGAATAGATATAAAAAAATTATATAAAAATTATAACTATTTATAAAAATAATTGTGCCTATATAAATTAAACAGAAAAAATATTAAAAAGTTTAATTAACCCCTAATAATGAAGTGTACAGTTTCATTCAGCCGTTATTCCGGATATATAGTGTGTTTTTTATGGAAACTTCCGAAATATAGTTACGGTTGTTTGATAGTTGTTGTATAGTTGAATTTTAAACATCGAAGGTACAGTACTTCTCTTAATAAAATTTATTTCCATATAAGCTGAAACACAATACATGTATTAATTAATTGGACACATTCCCTCTTGCCTCTTTAATGGATGCAAACAAGACAAACAAAAACAAAAGATTAATACTACGGATGATCATACATATATGCATGACTTCATTGATGATTGATAAAGTATGTTGATGATCATCTCAAATAGAGTGTTACTGATCTTCTTCTGCTGGTTCTGGAGCTATTTTGTCTCTCTTTCTTTCTGTAACTAGTGACTTAACTGATTTTGCAACAACCTTGCAAATCTCAAGTTTGATTCGATTACCTCTTCTTGGTGGACTTCTCATCACTCTCCTGTTCTCTACTAATTCCCCATGGTTGATTATTCCTCCATTTTCCATCTTGGCTCAATTATTTGGTTGTAGTATTCTCACTATCTTTTAGAGAGAGAGATAGAGAAAAAGGAGTAATATAACACAGAGAAAAATGAAATTCTGAATTAGGTTATGAAAACAAGTAAGAGGAGCTTGGTTTTTATAAGCTTGCTGTGAAAGGCTTAGCTCCGAGCAGAAAAAAGAAAAAGTGAAGGCTTAGCTAGAAGTTATTTGGGACTCGTGGACTGAAGTATGTTCACATAGTTCACCACTACACTGTTGGGGGAAGGTAATTTCTCTGCTGCCCAATTTTCTAATAAGACAACAAATGCTAGGAGAATCATAAGTTAACAAAATGATTTTTATACTTTTATAAAAAAAACTAAACTACCTAACACTAGTAGATATGTATTACTCTTTGATTTAAGGCTATACAGGTATATTAGTTACAAAATAGTATAGAAATTTTCACATGCATATACGCATTAGACAGAGAAAGAGGTGTACGACATATACAAAGGAAATTGTCTTTCATTTTTATTATTAGTTACACCTTCATTTTATATACCAAATAGGATATTTATGGCAAATGATTTAAGTGATAAGTCATCACTTATATTAACGAGAAATGCTAATTTAACATTTTTCATGATTTAAAATTGATATTTCTTGCTTTCCATGTCATCATTTTATGTGGGATCCACCATTTTTTTTTTTACTAATTCTTCCTCTTTAAACACACATTCTTCACAAGTTCACCTTTTTCTATTCTTCACAAGTACTAGCACAGTGTTTTAGTAGCAGCAACAGTAAGTAAGAAATGAAATGAAAAAGTGAGAGAGAGCACAATTTTGAGAAGCTAAAATCATGAAAAAGTAGTGAACTTAGTGAAAGAGAGCCATAGATTCTACCAGGAAGTACACGGCCAATGGAGGTAAAGAACCATAGAATCTACCAGGAACAATAGAAAACATAGGGACCTAAAACCATGTGAACAATTTAAATAAAAATGAAATGAAAATATAAGAAGAATAGTAGGCAGGTACCATTTAAGGTAACCTATACTCATGAACCAAAAATATAAAATGAAAATATTCACTTTGATCCATAATGTTCATGTTCATTTAGATTCAAATCAAGATTCAACATCGGGTTATAATCTTCACCACCGCGATAAAATACTTGTCCAAATCGATGAGATTGTGCATGCTCGAATGATTCATTATGATGCATCGATTGTGGCATCTACAACAAGGACAAAAACGACAACATCATCGTTTGGTGAAAGAAATAAACAATATATATATATATAATAGTTTAAGGAAAAAAAAGATTACATATAATTGCCCAAATTGGTGAAATTGTCCATGCTCGAAGGATATGTTACGATGCATTGGTTGCGACATCGATTCTTTATTAGGCATTGGTTATGACATCTATAACAAGAACACAACATCATTATTTAGGGAAAATAGAAAACACATACAATATTATATAAACAAAAGCAAAGATTACCGATAATTGTTCGAATAGGGATTGATAAGGACCAAATGAAACATTATTAGGCATTGGTTGTGAAGCATTCTCCTGCACAAAATTGAATTTTCATTCATTTATAACAAAAATGCAAGCTGAATGTGAGACACAAATTCTTGAAATAATTAACATACCTTCACATTTTCATTACATGTTGTCTTCTTTCCTTTAGAATTCGTTTTCCCTTTACCCCGCCTACCAGTAATTCAGTTAGTCATTGGTCGACCTTTTTGTTTCGTATATATTGGATCAAGTACATTTGTTTTCACATCATTCATTTCTGTAACCAAGGTTTCTTCAACGTTTGATTCACCTTTTTCATCGACTTAGTTAACCATATTCTTTTCGTTATCTTTGTCAACTTGAGATTCTATGTCTTTTTCTTTGAATTTTTGTTGCAACTTTAAAACCTTTAATTTATTAGTTAACAATACCTTTAGATCATTGTATTCTTCATCAACTGTAACTGCCATGCTGCAACATCATGAAAAATTCCTGGAGCTCATTATATCGTTTATGTTCAATAGTGTTATTCCAATCATCAAGATTTACCTTTATCTTTGTGTGGGCTCTCCTCACATCTTTTCTCCATCTTCTCAAGATGTATTTCGTTGGTAGTAAGTCGACATCATGCCTACTCAAAATCGACAACTGCACAAAATCTCACAAGCACTCTCTTCGAAACTTACATAACACCTCCTCTTCTTTTTATATCGCACCACCAATATGTCTCAACAATGGTATATCTGAAGAAAAAAATGGCATAAATCAAAATGTTAAGACAAAATTTATATCAAAATATATCAATTATATTAACTATGAAATGGTCTACCTGTATGATACTCCCTCTTTAGCGCAACAAAGAGGGATATATCAATTATATTAACTATGAAATGGTCTACATTTAGAATATTTTGAGCTGTGGTTTTTGATACACCCTCTTTAGCGCAACAAAGTGTACGATACTCGAGTGGCTGATCTGATCGAGTACACCCCTCACTTTCTTCACTTTTGCCGAGATCTAATTCTAACCGGAAATCCGGAGAAGACGGGAAATCTTCTATAATATTGTTCAAACTATATTTTGCTCTTGAATTGCATACCCACAGCAAAATATTTTTCTTCTAAAATTTTTTCATCTTCAATTTCATCATTTGATACATCTACAATTTCATCATTTGATGCATCTACTAAAATGTTTTCATCTTCACAAGAATCACAATCCATGCTTTTGAACCTGCAAGGAAAGAAAGAAAGAAATTGCTGCCATCTTCAATACACTGTACTGTACATGCATATTTGGTCTTGTATTAACAATGTGTATGTGTGATGAGAACTAGCCTATACTTGTCAATTGTGATCATGAATATATGCATCAAACTCATCAAAAAGGGAGAATTGAAAAAGTTCAGGGAACCCTAACATGAAATAAAAAGGGAGAATTGACAAAGTAGATTGTGCCATTATCCTCATTTAGTTTTCGCTATGTCAATGGAACCCTAACATGAACATTCTAAATCATATGAAATAAATCACAAAAAACGAAATAAATCACATTCTACAGTCAATCATGAACTTGTTATTGTAGAAAAAATGATTCAAAAATCAATCAAAAAAAATATAACAACCAAAATAGAGATATAGTTGTAAAACCGTACCTCACTTTTGTTTGGTGTTGAAAATCAAATCAAGATCTTGGCATGTGATCACGATCGACTGAACCCCTTCAACGGATTGATAAAAATCCCCTTCAACAGATTGATAAAAATCACGATCGACTGAAGGCCAAACCCCTTCAACAGATTGATAAAAATCACCTTCACTGATCTTAACCTGGTTTATGGTATTTTTGTCGAGAGAAAAAAAACGGGAAAAAATGGGAGAATTGATACAGTGAAGAAGAAGATGAAGAATCGGCTATATCTTCTAAAGAGGTTTATGGTATTTTTTGGATGGTATTTTGTGGGTGGACCCCATAAAAAATGATGACATGGAAAGCAAGAAATGTCAATTTTGAGTCATGGAAAATGTCAAATTAGCATTTCTGTATATTAACAGTTGTATGAAACGTTAGTGTGTTTGTGTCATGAGTATATACGGAGAATGGGTCCATTAAAGGTGAGTCATTCACATTTGTCACACTTGCCACATCATTTAATACTTTTCCTTGGATGATCACCGTTCTAAATTTATTGCCTCGTTAAAATCTTGTCGGTAAAACTCAATGGAACAAAATCCGTACGAAGGAAAAAGAGTACAACAAAGACATCTTAGAACAAGGTTGGACACGCATATGCTGCCTCGTTAAAACTTTGACAAGGGAAATTCAGTGGGACAAAACCTTGACGAAGGAAAAAGAGTATAACGCGTTATAGTCCATAACTCCCCCTGAACAGAATCTCCGTCAAATTATTTGTTTGTATATGTGGCGCATTCCGATTCCATAAACCAACTTCCAGAAGAGCTTTGTTGGTAATGACTTAGTGAACACATCATCATAATTCTCACAGGATTGTACCTTCTGGATATCAATTTTGTTATTTTTCTGGAGGTAGTGAGAGTAAAATAATTTCGGCGAAATATGCTTCGTTTTATCACCTTTAATGTAACCTTCTTTAATTTGTGCTATGCAAGCTGAGTTGTCTTCATAAATTATTGTTGGCGTGCCGGTAATAGATGGTAGACCACAAGATCTTCTGATATGCTTGATTAATGATCTCAGTGATACACACTCTCTACTTGCTTCATGTAGAGCGATTATTTCAGAGTGATTTGAGGAGGTAACTGTCGTGCCCTGCTTACAAGATCGCCATGAAATTGCAGTACCACTGCTAGTGAAGACATTTCCTGTCAGGGAAATTGCTTTATGTGCATCTGAAGATAGCCAACATCTGTGTAACCCTTAATTTTTGAGCAGTCTTCTGAGCCTTTGAGTAGAACAATCCAATGTACGTAGTTCCGCGCAGGTAACGAAAAATGTGCTTTACTCCAACCCAATGTCTCTTTGTTGGCGCAGAAATGTACCTGACTAACAAATTTACTGCAAAAGAAATGTGAGGTCTAATACATTGAGCTAAATACAATAACCCACCGATGACGCTCAAATATGGCACTTCTTGACCAATGAGTGCTTCTCTTTCCTCTTTAAGGTGAAATGGACCTTTTTTAGGATCAAGAGACCTTACAACCATCAGGGTGCTAAGAGGATATGATTCGTCCATATTAAAGCGTTTATGAAGTTTCTCAGTATACGCCGATTGATGGACAAGAATTCCGCCTTCGTAATGTTCAAGTTGTAGACCAAGATAAAACTTTGTTTTACCGAGATCTTTCATCTCGAACTCTTTCTTTAAGCATTTTTTTGCTTTGGAGAGCTCTTCAGGAGTTCCAATAAGATTGATATCATCTACATATATAGCAATTATAGCAAATCCAGTGTCTTCCTTTTTAATGAAAATACATGGGCATATAGGATTGTTCACATACCCATGAATTAACAAGTATTCACTTATACAATTGTATTACATTCGTCCAGATTTTTTTAAACCATACAAGGCACAATTCAACTTTAGTGAATACATATGACATGGTTTATCTGCTGATAACTGAAAACCTTCAGGGATTTTCATATAAATATATATATATATATATATATATATCCAGTTTTCCATAAAAATACGCAGTAACCACATCCATTAGATGCATGCCGAGCCCTTCATGGACTACGAGGATAATCAAATACCTAAAGGTAATGGCATCCATTACAGGAGAATATATTTCCTCGTAATCAATCCCTATTTTCTGCAAGAAACCTTGTGTTATTAGTCCCGCTTTATAGCGAACGACTTCATTTTTCTCATTTCGTTTGCGCACAAACACCCATTTGCAGCCAACCGGGCTCACATTATCTGGTGTTCGGACTGCAATACCAAAAACATTGCGCTTAGTGAGAGAAAATAATTATGCTTGGACTGCCTTTTTCTATTTCGGCCAATCATCCCTTTGACGACATTCCTCTATAGAGTGTGGTTCAATACCATCATCATCCAAGGCAATGCCAGTAGCTACTGTAAATGAAAAGATGCCGTCAACAATCATTTTGTTTCGATCCCAAACTTCTCCATTGCATGCATAATTAATAGAGGCTTCCTCATTTTGAGGTTCCATTGTCTCTATGAAGACACTCCTCATCAAGAGATCTATTTTCCGAGATTTTGGATCCTTCTTTAATGGTCTCCTCACGAGCACCATTAATCAATGATTGAGATTGACTTTTCCTTTTTTGAGGAGTAGATTCCTTTGAACCAACTGGCCTTCCGTGCTTACGACGTGCCTTAGATGACTCATTTGATACCACATCCACGCTTTGTTCCATAGGAACATCAATACGTGATGGAGCATTTTTAGATGACACATCTACTTTCATTATTTTTGTTGTATTTGTAAATACATATGGCATTTGATTTGCAATATTTTGAAGATGTAAAATCTTATGCACTTCAGTTTCACACTGACTAGTGTGCACATCAAGATGAGATAATTCTGATGTATACCAGGATAATTCATGTTGTTTTTCAGCCGATACTTTTCCTCCCCCTAACGGCGGGAAGACAGTCTCATCAAAATGGCAATCTGCAAATATTACCGTAAAAACATCCCCTATTAATGGTTCAAGATATCGAATTATAGATGGTGAGTCAAAACCAACATATATCCCAAGTCGACGTTGTGGGCTAAACTTGGTGCATTGTGGCGGTGCAATAGGAATATAAACGACACAACCAAAAACACGCAAATGATATATGTCTGGTGGATGACCTAACACATATTGCAAAGGTGAATACTGATTATTTGCATAAGGTCGGTAATGTACCAGTGCAGCAGCGTGCAAAATAACATGTCCTCGAGAAGTTACAGGGAGCTGAGTTTTCATAAGCCTAGGTCGGGCAGTGAGCTGCATGTGCTTAATGAATGACTCTGCTAAACCATTCTGTGTATGCACATGAGCTACAGGATGCTCAACATCAATTCCTAACGACATACAATATGCATCAAATTCCTTTGAAGAAAACTCCAGTGCAACATCAAGATGAACAGACTTGATAGAATAATCAGGAAAATGAGCACGTAATCTAATAATTTTGGAAAGTAGCCGATAAAATGCTAAATTAGGTATTGAAAGTAGACAAACATGTGACCATCTAGCAGAGCCATCAATTAGAACCATAAAGTACTGAAAGGTTCCACAATAGGGGTGTATATGACCACATATATCACCTTGTATTCTTTGTAAGAAAGTAGGTGATTCCAGAACCACTTTAGTAAGGACGGTTTCGTAATCAGTTTCCCCAAAGAACAAGCAGTACAACGAAGTTCTTTGTTAAGTAGAAGTTATTGCAACAAGACAAAATTCATCATCGCGATTTCTTCCGGAGTCCATACCCTTCCATATACATAAAGAAGGTATAAGATAGTTGCACAAAGTAAATTTGGCAAAACATGTATATTACACATACCCTTACATATTATACATATGCGAACCAAAAAAAGATAAGTACAATCAAAAACACCAGAAAGGAGGTAAGTACAAGATACTAACACATATATACAAAGTAGAATATTACAACTTTAATTTACATTAAACATACTATCAGCAAATTGATCAAACTCCATCTGGTACGCAGTGCCCTCAAAGTCAAGTAAGTAATTAGAAACCTCTAATTTTGGAGAGTCTGTGAAAATATGGCGTTCTACCAAATTCATCTCGATGTCAGCTTCTTTTCCCTTCTGTGCTTTCTCATTGAGAGTGGAGCAGCGCGGCAGGCTTTATACGAATGGTATTTGCTACCACGTTGATAGCAGCCCTCGTCATTTTTCTTGGGGGGGTTTCCAGTCTTCTTAGACGATTCCTCTTTTTCTCGCTCCGTAATTTTATTATACGGATGGTTTCTGGCATTTTTATACCTTTTACCTCCGTGTTTATGCTTTTTTCCATGATAACCCTGTTTACCATGACCATGTCCATATCTAGAATATGATGCCCTATTTACTTCTGGCACCGGAGCAGAACCACAAGGACGAGACTCATGGTTTTTTACCAACAATTCGTTATCCTGCTCATCTAAAAGAAGACAACATAATAGATCAGAATACCATGTAAAACGGCGTTCTCGATACATTTGTTGTAGTACAATATGCGAAGAGTGGAAAGTACTAAGCATCTTCTCTAGCTTAGATTCTTCTAATAACGGTTCGCCGCACAATTCAAACTTGGTAGTGATCTTGTACAATTCAGAACTATAAGCCCCTACAGACTTAAAATACTGAAACCTCAGATGAATCCATTGATTATAAATTTTTGGTAGGGTGACCACCTTATAATGGTCATCTCTCTCCCTGAGATTATTCCATAATTTTTGAGGGTCTCTACAATTTATAAACTCATCTCTTAGGGTCGCGGAGAGAAGCCGACGCAAGTAAGTTACAGTGTTGGCGCGTTCATTTGACGTACTATCTCCGCCACTGATCGTATGACCAAGTATCTTAGCTTTCAGATGTAACTCTGCATCGAACGCCCATGAAAGATAGTTTTCACCAGTTGTTTCAAGTGCTATAAAATCAAGATTAATTAAATTTGATAAAATTTTAAAAAAATATTATAAATAATATCAAACATGCCCTTAAATGTCGCAACAGAGCTTGAAACAATCGAAACAACCCAACTCTTTTTTTAGCTTTATTAAACCTTCAATATCACGAGCAGTTTCGTGCTGATAACGTTTTTTACTTCTATAAAAAAAAACTAAACTACCTAACAAGTAAGAGCAGCTTGGTTTTTATAAGCGTGCTGTGAAAGGCTTAACTCCGAGCAAAAAAAGAAAACAGTGAAGACTTAGCTAGAAATTATTTGGGACTCGTGGACTGAAGTTTGTTCACACAGTTCACCGCTACACTGTTGGGGGAAGGTAATTTCTCTGCTGCCCAATTTTCTAATAAGACAACAAATGCTAGGAGAATCATAAATTAATAAAATGATTTTTATACTTCTATAAAAAAATCTAAACTACCTAACACTAGTAGATATATATTGCTCTTTGATTTATCGTTACAAGGGTATACAGGTATATTGGTAACAAAGTAGTATAGAAATTTTCACATGCATATATTTATTAGACAGAGAAAGAGGTATACGGCATATACACAAGGGAGTTGTCTTTCATTTCTATTATTAGTTACACCTTCATCTAATACACCAAATGGGGTATTTATAGCAATTGATTTAAGTGATAAGCCATCACTTATGTTAACAGTTGTATGACACGTTAATGTGTTTGTGTCATGAGTATATACTGAGAGTGGGGCTCATTAAAGGTGAGTCATCCACATTTACCACACTTATCATATCACTTAACAATGGTTGTATTTTTTCTTTTTTTGTGTACTGTTGGTGTCAATGAAATAACGCGCGGGTTAAAACACCGTTACCCACTTCATCGTACCACCAAAACCTTATCCCAAACAAAATTAGACGAAAACCCCATTTGAACAAATCTGACCAAATTATCCACCTATTAATTTAACCTAAAACTAACTGCTCAAACCCAGCCCGACCGCATTAAAGGAATTACATAACGTGCTTTATCTGTAGCGGTTTTTTTCCCATTAATTATTCTCCATATCAGTGAAAACCCAAGAGATTTAAGCTATGCAACCAAAATCTCTCCCACATTTTCGATTCTCTCTTCTTCTCCACTGTTTTGAAACCTCTATTTCTCAATTCTTCATTCTAAAACTATTCTCTGACCTAAAAAAAAAAATCAAACCCTAAAATTTGAAACCATTTCGGAGGTTTTAACAAATTTTTCTAAAGATAGTGAAGAAAAAAAAAAGAACATAAGCGAAAGTCGACTGCAACACCTAAATCGATTATGAAGAAAAAAGAAAAAAAACAGAAGCAAAAATCGACTACAACACCTAAATCGAAAAGAAAAAAGGTAAATCGATTCGAAAACACTAGTTATTTTAGTTCAATTTAATCAAAATTGAATCGTAACTCTCTTGATTCTATTTCAACAAAAACAACTTTTAAAAATCGACAATAATTCTCTTAAATTACTAATGATTGTGTTTGTTATGTTGCATGTTGTTGATGAAACTGTTAAGTTTATGTTACAACAATTTTAAGTTTCAAACTTATTTTTGGTATATTAAATTGTTTGTACTTATTTAGTAAATGTTTAAAAATCTGTTGGCGGTGTTAGTTTGTGTTGGAACTTAATTTGGTTTCATTATTTTCCCTAATTTATTGGTTTCAATATTTTTCGGTGATATATGAAACTGTGTTGGTGGTTTTTTTGACGAAACATTGTTTGGTTTCATTACTTTTCCTTATTTTTGTTTGGTTTCATTATTTGTCGGTGATGAATGAAACTGTGTTGGTGGTTTTTTTTGACGAAACATTGTTTGGTTTTATTATTTTTCATCATTTTTGTTTGGTTTCATCATTTTTGTTTTCTTTCATTGTTTGTTTGTTATCAATAAAACTGTGTTGGTGGTTTTTTTGATGAAACATAATTTGGTTCCATCTTTTTTTTTTTTAGTTTTTTGTTGTTGGTTATAAATGAAACTGTGTGTTGGTGGTTTTTTTTATGAAACACAATTTGGTTCATCCTTTTTGCTTGATTATTTTTTAGTTCCAACTGTGTTTAGTGTTTTTTTTTTGGTTTCGTCATGTTTTATTGCGTATTATTTTGGCTGAATCAGTTTTTTTTTCCAGATAAAACTATGCGTGAAGAAACCTATATGTGCTCGATGAGACAATTGTGTGAGGAGGCACCTATAATTAAAGGTTTGATCAAAGACAAGAGACCACACATGAAACCCCTTATAACATGTCCCTTTTGGAGTTTCTTAAACCATTCTATGAAGGTGTACTGCAAGAAGAAGAATTAAATAAGAAGACAAGAGCCATAAAGATGATGTTAAGTTCATATGATCATAAAGAACCACGTGTAAAACAAGATTGTTTCAAGCTGATGAGAGCAAAGAAATGATATTGCAAACCACTCCTGAACAGTTTGCTGTCATTTTTGGACTACAAATGATGGAGGAATTAGAAATGGTCAAAGACACTGATTTGAAGAAAGAGGTAATTGTGTTCGTGCATGACTACTTTAGTGGAAGTAAGAAGATGCAGAAATTTGTTATTCTCAGTTCTTCGATGCAAACTGCAGGCGATGAAACCAAATCAGAAGACTTCGTTAAGTTATTGGTTTTGTACCTTCTTACTTCTATATTCTACCGCACAAAGGTGGGCAGACCCTTACTGCGAAGTACTAATTCCCAGTGTTTGAAATAAATAAGGTGTCTTGGCCAGACCTAATTCATGAGCATCTAATGGAGTCAATAAAAAAATAAGGAGAAAAAGTTAAAGATGTATCGGGTTGCGTCCGTTTACCCATTTGTAAGTTTTTTTTTTCTTTATTTTGATTCATAATTTGATATCATGAGTTAGATTGAATCATAATTTGATATTGTTTCTTCTTCTGTTCTTTTTGTACAATATTGGTTTGCTGAGATGACGCACAAGGTTCAGTACATGGAAACTTGATGGATTATTCCATGTAATGTTTGAGAAGTTCGAGAAACTTCCATATGATATCTTCTCAAAGGTAAAACTAAAAAAACTCTTGTTTGTTTTTATTGTAAAGATCTAAATGGTCAAATTAAGTTTTAGAAAGGAGAACATTGTTGGAACCCTTTTTGGTTTCAATGAACATTGTTGAAACCAAAAAGTGTTTCAACATTTTCTACTTTTTAGTTTGAAACAATCTGGTTACATTTTGCTGAAACAATATTTGGTTCCATATGTCTTTTGTCTAATATTTGATGGTTACAAGTTATTTTTTGTTGAAAAAAATATTGGTTAAAAGTTAAAAAATGTTATATTAAACCAACATTTATTGTTTTTATGTTTTACAGATGAATGTGGGTTACAGAGATGGATCGTTCGTGAATCCATATGATGAGCGAGAAACCCGTTTGGTTCAGCGCTTACAAGAAGACTATCTTGTTGTTGAAGAGTACTTGAAAGAAGATCATGTGCTTGAAGATGATTAGGTGTTGGAAGAGGAATAAAATATAGAAGATGGGTCTTACAAGGTCAAGTACAAGTGGGCAAAGGAACTGATTTCAAGACTAATCATGACATAAAACAATGGGCTCTCAGAAGAAGATTTTAGAAAAATTTGATATGTAGGAAGAAGAGTTAGATAAAGAAGAGTCTGATGAAGAAAAGTCAGAAGAAGAAGAGTCAAATGAAGAAGAGTTAGATAAAGAAGAGAAAAATGATGTCGAGGAAGAAGAGTCAGATAAATAAGAGAAAGATAAAGAAGAAAAAGAGGAACAACCCAAGAATGCTGAGAAAGGGAAGCAACAAATCAAGAATTTTTATCAAAGGAAACTAAAGAACAATAGGTTTTACAATGATGGTTTGGAACCAGAAACTGTATCAACTCATAAAGAAAAGAAGCAAAAGTATGGCAATGTTAAAGAAACACAAGATAATGTAGAGGTGTTATGAATATTTAGTTTGATTTGATTTGACTTGAACATTTAATTTGATTATGTTATAAAAAAATTGATAATTTGGTCTTAATCAAATGTTGATAAAAATTTGATTTGATTTGATTTGAATTATTATCAACTAATCTAGTTTATTGAATCCAATGAACATTGAAGGTGATTAATCTTCTTGAAGATGATGCAATTCAACCAGAAATGGTTTCAACAAATGAAGATCAGGTTCAAAATTTGATTCAAGCTCTTGAAGATTTTTTGTTGGAACCAGAAAAGGTTTCAGTACCTGAAGATACAGTTTAGCAGTAAGTGTTGGAACCAGAAAAGGTTTCAGCATCTGAAGATACATTTTAACAACACCAATTTTTGGAACTAGAAAAGGTTTCAGCATCTGAAGAACACGAGAGTCTAGATAGTGCAATGATGAATATAAACCTTACACAAATCATCAAACAAGCAACTAAAGATGCCGTCGAAGAAGAAGTGCAAACAAAAACTGTACAAGAAGAGGGTTTGGAGTTAACTCCAAACACATCTGAATAAATCAAGGTGGATGAGCAAGTTGAATCTTCTTTGTCAAGCCTGAGTTGAAGAGTGTAATAGAAGAGGTTACTGAATTAAATCCAAACAAACTAGAAGATATCATAGTGGATGAGCAGGTTGAGTTTGAAGGCAAGAAATATTCTTCATCAAAGCTAGAGACCAATATTGAAGTGTCAACTCAGGGTTCAATTGATAAAAGTGTTATTCAAAAAATGGAAGAAGAATATGCAAAGAAATGTTCTACATCAAAGCAAGAGAGCCAAGGCATGTGCTAAAATACTCAGTTTTAAGCATGGAAATGGATGTAAATGATTTAGAAGAAGATATACCTAATTTCAGTTTGGGACTGACACCGAGTGACAGCGAGAAAGAAGATAGTGAGTATGAATCTGAAGACGTCACTCCCGAAAAAAATCTGAGTAACATAATATAAAAAATAAGGAAAAACAAAAGGAAGATGCAAGCACCTGTTAAGATGAAGGATTATACACCTGGTGAAGTTAAGAAGAAGAGAAGAAACAAGATGTACTATGTTAGCAGAAAAAAAATCTAAAAAGTCAAATGAGAAGAAGGAAACTGAGAAAAATAAGGTGGTTGAAAGCAGTTGACAACTTGAAGATCATGAAGGAACTGGATTCAAATCAGAGACCACTCGTGTGCAGATATTTCAAAATGCATAATGAAAGTTAAGTGGCGTTCATACTTTTCAGTTTTTTGGTTTCATAATTTCAGTGCTGAAACCAAAATGAGTTTCAACATATAATTTTATTTTTTCATCTTTAATCATTTCTTTTAGTTTCTTTCCTTCTCTTTGATCACTATTAAGTTTTTTAACAATTTAACAACAGTGATTTGGCATGGGAGAAAAAGGAGCTTGGATTATTCATAACAGGAAGGAATATGAATAACTTGATAAGAAAGGGTGACATCGCTGGAGACATGATTGAATTCTACATGCTGAAACTGCAAAAGAACATATCAAAGAAAGAATTGAGACCAGATGGTACTTGTAAGTATAAAAGAGCATTTTTTCTAAGCATATATATCTACGTAAGTTCCCTCTGAATTCTCTTACGTAAGCACATATGTCTATGCAAGTATTTTTGTGAAACCAAATTTAGTTACGGAACTTGATTTTTTATTTTTTACTGAATTTCAGACATTACACTTAATGGAGAAAAATTGTAAAATATGAAATTGAAGCTTTTATCGACAAAATGGATTATTGTCCAGAATTTATATTCGTTCCATCACTGACAACGCTTGGTGAAAATTTGTACCACTGGACATTGCTACCTTTTGATAATGAAACCGGAGAATTATCTCACTACAACTCCGCAGCTGAAACTGAAGATAAATGCAGATAAAGTGCTGAAAACATGAAAAAAAGAATGGTGTCAGCATTCAAACAACATATTATAAAGATCTCATAACAGTCAGCAAGTCAATCAAAAGAATTCGTTATGAACAACCCTTCATGTTGTCAGCAAAATGTGTAAGTGCTTTAAAATAACTTGTCATTAAAGATTTTCTTGGCTTTAAAATGAGTTTCATCATATAATTTTAGTCATTTTTTCCAATTTAAAGATCTTGTTTATTAATTTCAGGAATGATTGCGCCCTCATGTTTGCTATTAAATGAAGAGGCTCCTGAAATAAAAAAATTCATCTGAAGCGCATACAAAACAAAAGGTACAGAATATAAGGCCAAAACTGGCCTGTAAAATCCTCCTTGACAAAGATGCACAATATGATGCCAAAGTTTGCAGTTAAAAGGAATACAATTTTAGTTTTAGTTTAAAGTACTTGTGTAATGATTTCAGTTTTATTTTGAGGATTTCACTATGAAACTTTTAGACATATTTGGTTTAAAAATAATTGGAGCTGTTATAAAAACATCTCATTTTTTGTATGCTTATAAAGATCTAAGTTAGTCAAATTAAGTTTTTGCAGGGATAAAATTGTTGGAACCCTTTTTGGTTTCAAGGAATCAGTTAGTCAAATTAAGTTTTTGCAGGGATAAAAATGTTGGAACCTTTTTTGGTTTCAAGGAAAAAAGTTGAAACCAAAAAGTGTTTCAACATAATGCAGAAAAGCTAAAACCTTAGGCCTAAACCTTTAGGCCTGAACCCTTAGGCATTGATCCCTTGAACCCTTAGGCCTAAACAATTAAAGTGTTTAAACATATTTTACCGTAGATTAATATTAAAAGTAGATGATTATAAACTAAATTAAAAATGAAAAAACATAAAGTTTCAATATGACGCAGAAAAGAAGACAAAAAAAAGTAGGAACCCTTTTTAGTTTTAAGAAAAAACATTGAAACCAAAAAGTGTTTCACTTATTACAGACAATATATGAAAAATGTAGTTCAAAATTTAAATGAAGACAATAGAGAAGATAAATGAAGTCTGGACTAACAGTAGATAAATGCTTGTAGTCTTCATAGATGCGCAAGGCATGTCCTTCGATTATGGGTAGCCAAAACATGGCAGCCACCATAAGTTCTTATTTTCTTCTTGGGGATTGAACCGGCTTTAGGAATTCGTTTCTTCTTACTTGGACGACCTGATTGTGGCAGAACATCAGGACCAAAAACAAAAGAATTCGGTGACGCTTTCTCAACTATGGGGATAGGAACAATTGGTCTTGCATAGGATTCTCGATAGAATTTTACCGTGAAGTAATGTTCAACATACTTATAAGGATCTTCTCCATTCGACATGATACAACGCACAACATGGGCACATGGGAAACCATTGATACGCCAACGGATGCAAGAGCATCTTCCTCGCTTCAGATCAACCATTTGGGTTAATGTTGAATAAACTTCAAACACGGATCCCGATGACTTTGTGACATTATATTCACGGCCATACATCTTATTGTTGTAGAGCTCTTGTTCCATTTCTGGACATAAAGTTCCTCGAAACTTAAATGAAGTTGCACATTTCTCACTACGATCGCAGATTTATTTCATAAGCTTTAATTGGATTTGATCGACCATGATGGCTATAGGAATCTCTCTCTCTCTTTACGAATCCAACCATTGAAACTTTCGGCGACGTTTGAACACAACTCCCCATATCGACGACCCGAGAAATAGACACTTGCCCATTTATCAACAAAATCTCTGCTCAAATATTCTTGTAACTTCTGATTTTTGACCTGCCTCAACTTCTCCATATTCTCTGAAAACTCTGTATGTGAAGTAGTATACGCATATTTTTCAAACAATCCCAAAACATAATTTTTATAAATCTTGTTAGCCTTTGGCAAGCATGCGTTGATATTATTCTTCATATGCCAGTAACACCACCTATGAAAAGCACTAGGAAAAACAACAGGGATTTGGTTCACCAAACCACCACATCGATCACTAACAAAAGTAAGTCTTCATTTAAGAGATACGACAAACTTCAAATTCTCCATAAACCATTTCCAATTAGAATCATTCTCCGAAGAAACCACAACATAAGCTAAGGGATAAATTTTTGCAACATAAAAATGTATGTTTTAAATTATTGAAACCAACAGAAAAACAGATATTACAGGAAAAAAGGTTTCATCAAACAAAATTTTGAAACCAAACAGGGAAAAAATATTCTTTCAACATTACAGGAAAAAAAGGTTTTAGCAAACACTACAAGAAAAACGGGTTTAAGCGACATGTCGTTTTAAGTCGCTTAAAGCCCCTTTTAAGTCGCTATAACCATTATAGCGACTAAAAGTGGCACTCGCTACGTTGGTTGCCCAAAGCCATGTATCTCAAAGCCTTGAGCGACCATGCAATCGCTCTAGTAATAAACCAACTTACCTAAATCGATTGCTTTACTCATTGCTTAACATCAGACCAACTAACATGGAGCAAGTAAAATTTTGATTGCTTAACATCTAGACCAACCAATATAGCAAGTAACATATCAATCGCTTCAGATATACCAATCATTCTAAAGCAATTAAACTACTTAGTTGATAGAGTCATGGAGCAACTATTTATTGAATTGCTTGGTTAAGGTTTTAAGCGATCAAGAGTTTTGCTCGCTGAAAACGATTTCTGATTTTGATTGCTCTGAAGTTAGTTGCTCAATCTTTTGAGGTAGCAAAGTTTTTACTCAAGTTGATTGATTAAAGGTTTAAGCAACCAAATTATTTAAAATGCTGATTTTGATTGGTCTGAAGTTGATTGCTCAATCTTTTGAGGTAGCAAAGTTTTTACTCAAGTTGATTGATTAAAGGTTTAAACAACCAAATTATTTAAAATTCTGATTTTGATTGGTCTGAAGTTGATTGCTTAAGCTTTGAAGCTATCAAAGTTTTTACTCAAGTTGATTGATTAAAGGTTTAAACGACCAAATTATTTAAAATTCTGATTTTGATTGGTCTGAAGTTGATTGCTTAAGCTTTTAAGCTATCAAAGTTTTTACTCAAGTTGATTGATTAAAGGTTTAAACGACCAAATTATTTAAAATTCTGATTTTGATCCACATAAAATTAATTGCTTAAATTTTTAAACTACCAAATTTTTTGGTCGCTAAACAAATTTTGATTAGATAATCTCCAAATTTTGATTAGATAATCTCCAGTTATAATTATAATTAACAATTAATATTAGACATTATCACTAATTAAGATTATATAATTAAAAGTAAATAACAAAATTAATACTAAAAATAATTATGAACCAAATTAAAATCATAATTGATTTAACTTTATTATTAATGAATTCAATTTACAGTACCATTTGTTAAAAAAATTACACCAGTCAGTTTCGGCTAACAAACAAAAGCCAGTACCTAAATTTCATTTACATTCAACAGAAGGACAAAATACTACACTAATATCCTGACGACTCTTATCCAACTTCAAGGCTCTAGAACTGAACCTCAACCTCCAATTAACCGCACTAATATAAACAAATATTAAGGAAAACTTTGCAATACATGTCTGAGGATTATGGAAATCCTTCCTCAGAACCTTTCACCAAACCATAAGAAAATGGCTCCTGTACCAGAATTGTGATTCACAGCGTATTCAGCTTGTACAAGACCTAGCTTATGACGTGTAGTGATTTTCTCCAACACCAGACCATAAGTGAATTTGCTTTACCTAGTGAAGTTCTGAAAATTGTAATAATCAAAATGTTAGAGTAAGCTGTAAGTATAGTATCTACATAACATATAGTAACAGCTAACGTCTAAAAACCCAACAACATATTATTGAAGATGCATCACCTCCGTTATGTTGGCTTTCACACCTGCAACCTTATTCCACTCAATCTATTTTCTAGTTTTGATTTTGAGATCAATAGAGTGAGTACTCATTCCACATCGAGTACATGTTGATCTCTCTCAAAAAAAGGTGATAAACTTGGGTCCTGCATATAAGAAACAAACAAATACAAAGAACATCAGAACTAATAAGAATAAGGAGCATTAACCCTGAATTGGACACAAAGTAACATCAAGAACTGAATCAAAAAACAAAATAATAAAACTGGAATTTTGATACCTTTTTCTTCAAACATACCCTTCAAGCTCAGTGGAGTAAAACTTCACCTGATTTATCCATTCCAACAAAAAAAATCAGTTGGATACTTAAGTTTTAAAATGGATACTTAAATCACACATTCAACAATTGTTTGTTCTATTCTCTGTACATATATTCAAGCAGTTTAACTGAGAATTCCTAATTTTTGAGGAAGATTCATGCAAAACCAAAATTCTTAAGTTTGAGATAGCATATAACAGTCACACAGGATAAACCGGAAGAGATAGCATATTAGATAAAACTAACAAAAACAGGACTCACATAACAATTATAAGGACTTTAAATATTCACACTTGATCTTTCATCACACTGGAATAATAATTAAGCAACCAAAATTGGATTCAATGTGTGGTGGACTAAATCCGATTAACACGAAGTAGTAAGAATAACCATCAAGGTATTTTCACAAAAAATACGATTGAAACTCTACAAAAATTACAAGTACGTGGAGTTTAGTTGTAGAGAGAAAACCTTGATCCAGCTAGTTAATTTACTTCCAAATGATATCCTGTCAATTCATATATGTAAGTAAAGAAATAAGAACCTTTAACCTTTTTTTTCTTGTTTCGAGCATTTTGTCAAACACTATGGTGTATCATTTGATTCCCTTGAAACTTAACTGGAACAGACTAGCAAAGAGCTCACACTGCATTTTCATAAATATAAAGAGATTTACCTTAACTAAATCAAAGTGATGGCCATACATACCAAGCTAAGTTGATCACTAAATACACAGTCAACTAAGTTAAGGATTCAAAACAAAAAAAACAAACAACAAAAAGAAATACTGAAACAAGAACACGTCAGGAGAAAAGTGATAAGCAAGATCTTCCGAAGTTAGCTTCAGACTCAGAAAGTATCAACAACAATGAAAAAGAGGTTGACCGCACAAGTATCAGATCTACAACAACAATTGCAGCGGGAGAAAATCGATAAGCAAGCTCTTGAGATGAAAATCTCTGAATATGAAAAATAATTGATTAAATCAAAAGTAATAAAAATTATTGCTATGCGATTGAAATCTATAAATAAAAATATCTTGATTATTAGTGCTCAGACATCAAATATTGAGAAGGAGAAGAGCCCAATTCAGAAACTCTAGTCTACAATAGTGTGTCATCGTACCTTTATAATCACTGAAAGAAGTAAAATGCATCAATAAAGAATTTGCAAAGGCAGAAAAACCCACAAATCATAACAAGATTTTATAACCAATAAAAAAATACTAGACAAAAATTGAAAAGCATGAAGAATGAAACTGTAAACTAGTTTGTGTAATGGTGTTGGTGATGATAGGAAGAAGGAAATAGATTTCAGAGAGATTTTGAGAGATACAGGGAGGGAGGCGGAGAAATTTAGGGAGGGAGGTGGAGAAGTGAGAAGTGATGAAACTTAGGGTTAGGATGTTTATATAGAAGGGTATTAATCGTAAATAATAGAACTTTTATGGTCAATAAGTAAAACAAATAGGTTTTTAACCGACGGTTTAAGATTAACATTTTAATCTGATCGGACGGTTCTAGTTTTTGCATCTTCTACTCATACGGATCCTTAATCTGACGGTTCAAATACAATATCTTAAGATGATCGGACGGTTCTAGGTTTTGCATCTTCTACTCGTACGGATCGTTAATCTGACGGTTCAAATTTAATATCTTAAGATGATCGGACGGTTCTAGGTATTGCATCTTCTACTCATACGGATTGTTAATTTGACGGTTCAAATTTAATATCTTATGCTCATACGGATCATCAATCTAACAGTTCAAAATTAATATCTTATGCTCATAAGGATCACCAATCTGACGGATCAAAATTAATATTTTTTATACGGGTCACAACCAGAATGCCCAATAAACACATACGTGTCTCAGTATATACAGGTCCAACGACCAAAAAAACAATGAACGGTTATTAATTCCATATAAATAAACTTGTTCTCTTTAACTAACAACGCACGTATAATTTCATATATTCTATAAATTTTGATTTTTTAATCGTTTGTATTTTTATTTTAGTTGATTTTACTTCTTGCCTCTTGAACGTAGTTAAGCTAAGAGTGATTTATAACATAAGATACAATCGGGTGTAACTGCAAGCTTTTCTACAGTTATAATTAGTTATGCCGTTTGGGCAAGAGGGACTCTCTTGAATAACCATCATATAGGAGCGAACATAGACTTAGGTCAATCTCACATATACTTTGGTCAATCTCAAATGATATACTCAATTGACCAAGTTATTAAAGAGAATATATCCAACAAATGTACATTTAACTTTGGGTTGCAAAATCTAACTAATGACATTAACATCAAACCTAAATAGGATTGATCCAAAAATATTTATGGAATTGAATAATGTAAGAATATCCAAATCTTGCTTATAAATGAGAGTGATGGAGAGATTTGAGATATGAGGAGAAAAACTTTTGAAGGATTAGGGCTTTTAATTGAGAGTGATCAACATTTTTGTTTATTATGGTTTTTCTTTTGGGAGGCGGAGGATTAGAGAGAAACTGAGATGAGATGAAAATAGAGGAAAATGAAGTAAGAGATTGTTGGTAATAATTGGGTATAAATGGTAATAATATGCTTAATTTAATGAAATTGTCAAAATTAATCAAAAATTGTTTTTTCAAATTGATCTGATTTGTTAAAATTAGATAAAATTGATGAATTTTTACATAAATTATGTATTGTAAATTGTTGAATTATAGCTTTAAATGATCAAAAACGATAGAATTTTGTGAAATTGAAAAAAAAATTTTGAAAACCAAATCATTACTGATATTTTATAGTTAAATCATCACATTTAACTCTTTATTCATCAATTATACCCGATATCGCTCGACCTCACCGATTTCTCCTGGATTCCATCGGTTTCTCCATTTTATCGGTTTCTCCATTTTATCCAATGTCGGTCGACCTCATCAATTACCCAATGTCGGTCGACCTCACTCAATTTGTAACGGATTACATCGGTTTCTCCATTTTATCCACCACTTTAACCTAATATTCATCGACCTTAGTCAATTCACTATTTATATATCGATCTTACTCAATATCGTTCGACCTCACTCAAAATATATCAATATACATGAATTTTACTCGAATTCATTAAATGTTATTCAATCTTAATCGAACACAATCATTTTTTTCATTTATCTCACTCGAATTTACTCATTTTTTACCGATTCATTCCTATTTACTCAATAAGGATCCACTCAATATTCATCGGTTTCACTGGACCTCACTCGAAGTCACTCGTTTATCATATACCTCACTACCCCATCTCACATGAGGCTTACAGATTTACATAATTGCGTTTGATTTTGGAGTCCAAACTCATGATGAATGAGATTATGACATTTGAGATTGAACAATCGTCCAAATATTTTCATTCAAACTCACTTATTCATTTTCTTTTATCAATCTAACAAATCTAATAATATCAAACTATGATTTCATCAATCTGACTAAAATTCACTCAATTTT
>JAJJMC010015296.1:4691227-4737281 GCA_023531435.1 Papaver californicum
ATGATCGTGATGAAGAAGATGAAGAAATCATTGCTAAAAGGTTGAAGCTTATGTGGCCAAAAAGTTAAAGAGTATGTTTCTAAAGCTTTTAACTTTGCGCAACGTTTATCTTCAATTTGCAACGTTCATCTTCAGTGAAACACTTTTCTCTCTGTAACAGTGAGTCTATAATGCTTATAAACGTTGCAAACTCGCTATTTTCATTATTTTCACTCTTTTTCACCGTTTGTAAACACTTTGAGCCATGAGCCATTATTTTGCTCAAGAGATTAATATGAAGAGCTAAACCCCTTTTCTGAGGCGATGGAGGAAGCCATTGTTCCAAGAAAAGTGGTATTTTTCTATTTTAATTGATTTTTGCAATTTCTTTTATGATTATTTGCTTTGATTAAAAAATTGATTTAAGGATTTTTATTAAGTAGTTGTGATTTCTTTTGATAGCGCATGCTTAGCCTAGGGTTTTTGATGTTCTATACTTTCGATTTACAATTCTTACTTTGAAAATCTACTTTTGCAACATATTAGAATCACTTTAAATGTAAAGAATTGCATGAATATTGAATAGATTGAATCACTTTAATTGGTTAATGGTGAAATCCATAACCTTAGTATTTGTGAATATTATTTTCATCTTTTGTGTATATTTTCTATTTTAATTTTTTTATTAAATCTAAAATCAGTCTTCAAAAGTTCGAGAGTTTGAAACCCATTCTTTCCACATCTTCAATTCACATCAATTTTTGGCGCCGCCGACGCGGACTTGTTTTTAGATTTGTTTTTAGTTTTTTTAGGTTAGATAGTTTAGTTAGATTTTTATTTTTATTTGTTCTATTTAATGTTTTTGGCTATTTTTCTTTGTATTACAGGTTTTGGATCAAAAAAAAAATTGGAGTCGAAGATTATATTGATTGATTAAAGACTTGGAGTCAAAGATAAATCGAAAAGAATGGATAAAGAAGACAAGATTTTTTTTTAGTTAATTTTTTAATTTTTTTTTTAGGATTTTTATTTTTCTTTTTAGAAAATTGTATTAGGAATTTCTTATTATTTTTGTATTTATTTTAGGTATTTTTCTGTTTTTTCTAATTTTTGGACTTTGGACTTTGAACTTTTGGACATTATTATTATTTTAAAGCCTACGGAAGGGTAATTTAAATATAAACTGCAACAAGGAAGGAAGAAAATTACGATATTGTCTTGGTCCCTCAGGTTTGTACACTGACACAGGAGTCGGTGGCCCGAGTCGACTTCAACGGTTTATCGCCCGTCTGTTACGGGAGGTAAGACTCGATCAACCCACGAATCCCCTGACATTGGGTTTTCTGTATTCCTTCGTAATGCATATATGTTGAGGACTTGAATACGGATTTAATTTTCTAGTAAACGGCAAAGACTGGCCATATAAGATAAGGACTCGGATTTCATTACCGTTTCCTTCTTGCCCGCTTTAGGAACACGTTACCAAACGCGATCCTAAGTTTAAAATTTTGACTAGAAAGAGATCGATAGGGTAACAAGCTTATTGGAAAGTCATTCAAAAGGACTGTGTTGGTTATTATGTTAGCCTAACTCAAAGTTCAGAAAGATTATTTTAAGTAGATTCGAGCCGCCTTGTAACCCAAGGAAACGTTGCCAAAGAGGCAAGGTTAACAAAGATCCTTAAAGTTTATCCTGTTTCTATTCGACTTAATCTAATTCGGATCGATATAAGAGATTTGCTAAAACTGTAACTAGTTGCCTTTTGGAAGAATATAAGTTGGTCTAGAAACAATCTAACTGGACCCATCGTGCTTTTTGTTTGCTAGATTTAGTAGGTTTGATTTGTTTGAGTCGTCCTTGTTTGTGTATGTTTAAAACCCCCTTCCTTTTAGGATTTATTTTCTTAGATTTTTTGTAAATGTATTAGGAAGTTTTTGTTAGAAAATATCGAACTGGTATTATGAGGACCAATACAATGAATATTCCACTGAATTTCAAAATAGACATTATCCATATTATCAACATGGCGTGGATAGTAGTGGGGACCACCACCAACCTTTTGGAGGTTATTGCTCATACCAGGGTGATCCCAATTACTATTCATATACACACCCGTCATATGAACATGAAAATAAGCAAAAATTGAGTTCTTTGTCTTGGAGGGATTCCCTAAACAAGATGTGACCTAATACTACTTATAATGAACCTATTATGCCTTTAGAAGAATCACTCAAGAAGTTATCTGAGATGACACATAGGTTTGAATTAAGTGTGAGAGGAAGAATTAGTATTCCAACTCTTTCTCCAGAAGAATCACACGAGCAGTTGCTTGATCCATTTGTTTCTCAAGAGAATTCCACCAAGGAGTTGACTGAGGATACAAGAAAGTTCAGATTAAGATGGGGGGGAACAATTAGTAGTCCAATTCTTTCTCTAGACTAATCCCTCAAGCAGTTGACTGATAATACAAATAGATTTGCATTAAGTGTGAATGAAAGTCTTGCAAAGAATAATATTGCTCAAAATGATCTTAATTTCCAATATAATGTTACCCTTGATAATTATTCACCTAGTCCATAAGACAGGGATAGAATTGGTAACACTACTTATTTAGACGAGGTTCAAACATTTTCATATTCTTATGATGATGAGGATAGTATTGGTGAAGAACTTGAAATATACAGGCAAACTGATCAAGAAATTGTCACTCCAATTTTGCTTCATGATGATGGTGTTATTTATGGTTCAAATTCAAATAATTTTAATGATTATTCACCTATTCAAAAGGAAGATGATTTGACTAGAGATACCACTGTTTTAGACGATGTAGAATTTTGTTATTTTGAAGCCGATAATGGTTTAGAGGAATGAGTTTATCCTGAGACTAGTGATTTAGAGTCTAACGATTCGAAGACAATAGTCTCTGACGAAGATGATAGACTCATAGATAATTTTAATGTGATAGAGGATGATTTGATTCAGGTTGATAGAATAGTTTCCCCAGTGGATTTTGTTGTCCTAGAAACCCAACATTTCAGGTCCCAGAGGCTCAAATACCAGTGATCTTAGGTCGTTCCTTTTTAGCTACATATAATATCGTCATCAATTATGGAAATGGAATAATTAATTTTTCTTTTGGTAACATGACTATTGAACTGAATCTATTTAGTATGATTAGACAACCTTCTTGTGAGATCTATGATTTAGAGGAAGTGAACATAACTAGTACTTCAGTTCAGAAATCTTTGTCAAACACTTTTTTAGAAGACTCATTAGAGAAATGCCTAGCCACTTTGGGTTTGATGTTGACGATGATAGAATTATTAACGAGGCTAATACTTTGTTAGATTCTGCACCTTTGATGGACACTTATAATATATGGAAAGCTAAGTTTGAACTTCTTCCAGTTTATAAGTCTACCTTATTTCCTTTTATAAAGGAAGCTGAGTGTAGTTCTGACCTTAAGGACCCTAGAACCCAACCAACAGTTTGTCCATCTGAGAGTAATGTCCACCCTAAGTTTGGGGGTACCAATGATTCTTTTGATTTTTAAGTATCCCTTCTTAAAGTCCCTTACTTGGGTCTTGGCATTTTCACCTCTACCATTTTTCAAGATCATCTTCAAACTAGATTTCCTGAGCATGATGATGTCTAGAAAGAAGTTCAGTTGTTAGAAACTCATCCTCTGGTCGATGTGGTTTACTTAGGAAATAATACCAAGATTGACTTTGTTTTTCCACCAAAATATTTTCTTCCATATATGGGAATGTTTGAATTACAAATGTGTCAGTTATTAAGTTTTGAGACTAAGCCTAATTACTTTAGGAGATTAGAATTGACATACTTGTTTAAGAATAACCACCATTTTCATAGTTGTCAAATGTATGGGTCAAATATGATTGACTTTGAGGATCCACAATTATTCAGGTTATTATTATGTGCTTTTAAGTTCTTAGTTGAGTCTTTCCAGATTCTACAACCTGATCCTTTCGATCTTGCCTATGAGGAAATTCAGCCTAAGGAGATTTATCTAGACCCTTTCATAGAGCCCGAACCTGAACCACAACTAGATGTAGTTGTCTTAAACATAAAACTAGATAAGGGTGTGCTCGGTTCGTTCACTTTCTAGGCCTGCTGCAATTTCCTTCTATTTTGGATAATATTATTTTATTCAGATGACCCATAGTTGTTCCGACTATTGCTATATGATTTTATGAGGTGAATAATTCTTTCTTAGTATGGCTGAAGACTTTAAACTTAGTACTTCTTGGGAGGTAACCCATGGTCATGCGACACAGTAATATCTTTCCTCAACTCATTTCATTCGATTGGTAACAGTTTCTCCTTGTTCTTTCTTTTAATAATTCATCTTTAGAACATTGAGGACAATGTTAGATTTAAGTTTGGGTGCAAGGGAGAAACTCTTAGTGAGATATGAAACTCCAAAGTCTAGAAACTTGTGAACAATTCAGGATGAGACTAACTATTCTAGGTAGATGGGAACTTAGCTCTTTTTCTATAGGAATTGGTGTGCCCATCTAAATGGTCTATTCGTAAATGGATGCCTAGCTCAGGTGTTAGAAATAATATGATAGTTTTCACCATATCTCGAAGTTTATCTCGACCATATCACCTTCTGTTTTTATTTTTGTAATTTTTGTGTTTCTCTAAGTGATTTGGTGGGACGCCAATATTGAATTGTTATCGCCGTGAGGATGAAGTATAGTGTTTGAGATTCTGAATCTAAATCTTCTAAATATTTTCATGTGATTGTACTTTGATAGATTCTGAGTATTGTGGTTGAACGACTATCTAAGTAAAGTTTTGAATTCTTGTATGAATTTTAGTACGCTGAGTGCAAACTCATGTACAACAACTAGACTCATATAGGGTAATGATTCTTATAGCCGAAGAATTTAGTATGTCAACTAAATAGTTTATTTAGTGTTTACCCTAAATCATTCACAAGTAGCTAGAGTTTAAAGTAAAGGTTTTGTGGGTATATCTATTGTAAACCCTCACGAGACTACAACTCATCCGGTAGAGACCCCTATGGGTTCAAAGGCTTGTTGCACACGCTAAGTGCAACCGCGATGCCTGCTAAAGTGAGTTAGGATTTCTCATTTTCTAGATTAGATTTGCTCGAGGACTAGCAAATAATAAGTTTGAGGGTATTTGATACACCTTTATGTGTCTAATTTGTTGCCAATTTTAATAGTGTTGGAACTCAATTTTGTATTGTGTTTATATGTATGTGTAGGTGTTTTTGGGAAATAAACATTTTTGGAAAAATCCACTCGAAAAGTTATAAAGGCACCCATGAAATTGCTAAAGGCACCCATACATCAAATCGGGGCACCCCCTTCTTCTTCACCATTCAAACATTTTTCTAGCGGGAAATTCTGTTTTCTATCTGCGTGAATTGGCACTTGAGTTTGTTTGGAAGGTTTTGGACGAGATTTTAGGTTTTAAGACAAAGATATACTCATGACTTATATGACAGAGTTGTACGTGATTAAAAGACCATAAAATCAACAGAATATTCGATTTATCACGAGCTCAAGAAAAACAGGGTAGACTTTTATTCTCGGATATGTTGTAAAAGGAACTTTTCATATTTTAAGAGTTTGATTTTGAAACAAATTATTATTCTCAAGTTGTAATGAAGTAACAAAAGGAAACCTGGTCGAAGAAAACAGAATCATTGTGAAGAGAAAAAATATCAGAGAAGAAACAAAATCCCGAGAATTTATTCTCATTAAGAAAGAGATTCTGTGAAGATTTGGAAGCTTGGTTATTGTTCTGATATAAATAGAAGGGATGTAGAAGCATTATGGGGGGGGGAGGGTTCTGTCCAGAAAGAAAGAAATCAAAAAAATCATAAAATCTGCTCATGATCGTGATGAAGAAGATGAAAAAATCGTTGCTAAAAGGTTGAAGCTTATGTGGCCAAAAAGTTGAAGATTATGTTGCTAAAGCTTTTAACTTTGCAACGTTTATCTTCAGTGAAACACTTTTCTCTCTATAACAGTGATTCTGTAACGCTTATAAACGTTGTAAACTCGGTATTTTCATTATTTTCACTCTTTTTCATCGTTTGTAAACATTTTGAGCCATGAACCATTATTTTGAGCAAGAGATTAATATGAGGAGATAAACCCCTTTTCTGAGGCGATGGAGGAAGCCATTGTTCCAGAAAAAGTGGTATATTTTCCATTTTAATTTTTTTTATTAAATCTAAAATCAGTCTTCACAAGTTCGAGCTAACAATAATTTATTTACCAGAACTACAATACATATCAACCAACGGTACAAATCAGTCGCGAAACCGATAATTCATGTAGATGTTATGAATATCTATGGGATCGATATTTCCCCAATAGAAAGATGATGCTCGGACTTGCCTCTACCGACACAACCCGCACCATCAGTTCCAGTTTTAGTCATTTATCCTTCGACATGAGTTTTTACTTCATCAGCCCCTCCCGTCCCCCCCCCCACGGCCCCAAGAGGACCTTCTACACCTTGTTCTTCATCGTTTGGGACCGATTTGCCAACATTGAGTTGGGAGATTGAGACCTATAATCTACAAGGAGAGCGTTAGACAATTCAAATTGTCTTCCAAGGTATGGAGCAAACTAATTCTTATATAGGAACAACGACTTATGTTGATCAACTGGTAAAATATTTGAACCAAATGGAGTTAAGAGATCAGTTGACTAGACGTATGTACACCGAACAATTAAGGGTATTGACGGACCCTGTGAGCATCAGTCCCTATCTTGCAGGACTTTATTGACCAACACCTTCTCATCAGGGGGAAATAGTGCGAGATACACAAGAACAATCTTCATATCGTGTGTTACCTCCACAACCAAGGTCTCGTCATGCCAGTCCACATGATCTCAATCAAGATTACAGAAGACATATAGACTTTGGCACATCTCCAGTTCAAACGTGTGATTTCATTGAATCCGACGATGGATTTCAACCAGGAGCAAGTCAAGGCTTTGGGGATTTGATGGACCGGGGTCATTATCCACTCCACTGGCCTAGGAATAAGTAGTTTCGTTTTATTTAATATTTGTAATTTAAATTGAGATTAAGAAACTAGGTATTTATGTAATCAGAATTAATCTACACAAAAACTACTAATTTTATTTCACATTCAATTAAATTTTAACGTATTTTCTTTGAGAAAACTACATAAGATTAAAAGGGAACTACATCGTTACATAAAAGGGTCGAATCTGTGAAGATCTCTAAGGATATTGAAACAAGTTTCGTACAGAAAAGGTTTGTCGTGAGTTTCCTTCCATACATCTAGAGCTAATTGGATCACTTCATCTTCAGTTACACCGTTAAATTTTTCTCGATCAATTACCCTTAATTGAACAAGGAATCGTGTGACTGAATGACTAATTGCTTGAAAACGACTCGACAACCCAAGAGCATGACGGTTTCTCGGGTTCCCCGTTTCTGCAACGAACATAGTGAAACGTTCTGCCAAAAAGACGTGTGCGACATGAGTTGGCCAGTAGGAACATTTCCTATGCTATTAAAAACATATGCTTTAATATGCTTTACAAAGAGCTAAATCCTCTTCTTGAGTATATTTTGGAGCACAAATTCTGGCATTCATTTTCTTCTGAATTTTTTGAACAAAAGTTGATAAGAAGAGTTTGAGATGGAAAGATTAATATTGAAGTGAAAGTAAAAAAAAATTTGAGTGGAGAAGGTGTGATTTTGGAGTTGAAAATGTTTGAATTTATAGGTGAGAAAATCATAGTCGTTGGATGAGATCCGTTGAGATTCGACCATTGTCGAATCTTATTGAGCCGCTCGATCCAGACTAGGCCGATGTTCGATAAAACTTGTACTGAGCATCGGCCTATCCTGAACCGAACGACTCGATAAAATTTGATCGTCCCAAACATAGAGGATTGACTTAATTTACCCGTCCCAGTATGGGGTAAGTATATCGGCTAATATATCCACCTACTGAAATTGTTCTAATTAAAGCTCTATTAATTTAGCACATTATTATAGTACTATTGTATTGTAAATTTGGCAAAAATCCTGCACATTTGCCATTTAAAGATGGTCCCCAAGAAGAAATTAAAAATGTAGAATAAATGGTAAGCTACAATGCTACATATCAACGAATCACAAGTGCATAAGAAATTCACTGCTCCACTCTCAAGTGCAGCCAATCATTAACTCTAAATTTCAGTATACTTTTTTGGAAATCATTATTGCAAACATATCCGATTGATCTTTTTATGTTTTAGAAGTATAAATTAATTTTCTTCTGCTATATAGTTTTGTTTGTTCCGGAAGAAAATTGGAATTCAATGTGAATTTCTTGGACTTCTCTTTCCTCTCCGGTCTCCAGTAGGGCTGTCAATGGGTACCCGTTTACCCGGGCCGTCCCGGACCCGGATGAATCAGGTCCGGGACTGGGTTCCAAAACTAGACCCGATAGTGAATTTGGACCCTAACGGGTAGGACTCGTTAAGCCCCGATAATAAACGGTGCCAACCGGGTCTACCCATCGGGTATCCGCGGGTAATCGAGTAATGAGGGTAACTTTGTAAAATCAGATAAATATAGGTCATACATAATGAAAAATCAGATTTTATTCTCATTTCATTCTCGCCGTTTCTGTCTGAAGAAGATTTTCAATCCAAGTATCTCTAAAACTAGGGTTTTGTTTTCTCTGAACTCAATCGTTGCGTCAGTGACTTCATGTGGGTGACTTTGTTTTAGATTAATATGAATACGTAGTGGTTTTTCTTTGTATAGATATTAACTCTTTACAGTTCCTTGTTTTTCTTGCCGCAGGTATCTTTGTCCCCAGGGAGGCTGCAGGGAGATCAATGGTTATCCTGGTGATTGCTCATAAGTTTCGATACACTAAATTGAGGTGTTTTAGGTTCATTTTCTTTTTATGTCTTCGATAGTTGGTAATGTGCTTGTTAAATCTCACGTTATTGGTCATAAAACACAGATTATTCGAGTGAGAATGTGTACGGTTATTGGTCTTACAGTTTTGAAGCAAAAGAAGTTTATTGTACTGCCGTTCTAGTATGGGATTCTGAGTGTGTTTATGTGGTGAGCAGGTAAAATGGCACCCACACCACCCAAGAGTGGGCTCTTTGTTGGTTTGAACAAAGGACATATTATCACTACAAAGGAACTCGCTCCTCGCCCTTCTGCTAGAAAAGGGGTATGACACTATGAATCCAGCTGTGTTTGACATTATGTATTATTATGTGATTTGGTTGCTAGAGTATGTATGTGATGTATATTGAATAGGTTCTATTTGGTTATTTGAATGGTGTATTGCAGAAGACCAGCAAGAGAGTTCTTTTTGTTAGGAGTTTGATTAGGGAAGTTGCTGGAGTTACTCCTTATGAGAAGAGAATTACCGAGCTTCTTAAAGTTAGAAAGGACAAGCGTGCTATTAAGGTGGCTAAGAGAAACTTGGGTACCCACAAGAGAGCCAAGAAGAAGAGAGAGGAGATGTCCAATGTTCTTCGCAAGATGAGGTAATTTCTTACTTCATTATAGTTTCAATGACTGAAGTGTTGAAAAGCATGAACTATAGCTTAGCCAATACTGTCCTTGAAATTTTGTTGGTTGATTTTGCTGTTCGCAGACACTTACAGTTGATAAATTGATCTTCACGAGCTTGAAATTTATTTTGAAAGGTTCTAGATGCCTAATTGCCTGTTTAGTTTTTCAAACGAGAGAAGTGCCATTGTTTTACTCATAAGATTGCGCAATAAGAGGCCTTGCATTTTTGTTGTATGGATGGAAGTTGTTGATGTATAATCTTTAATGCATAGGTTCAGGTGTGCTCTACTGTAGAATATCCTCACTTAACTAGTGTTTAGGTAATGAAGGTCTGTGCATAGTCATCTTATAATAGCTTACCTCTAGTTTTAAGATGTCACGCATAACAAATTGGTGTTTTATTTACATAGGTTGAAGAAGCAGGAGTTAGCTTCATTTGCTCTATCAGCTGGAGAAGTTTTTGAAGCTGTAGAAGAATCAGCTAAGAAAGAACTTAGCATTTCAGTTACTGATGCTAAAACTGAACAACCACCAAAGGCTCTTGATGAAAGAGCAAAGATTATAATTTCTATCCAGGACAATGTGTATTATGCATTCAATTTAAACACTTTCCCTATTTCTTTACTTTTTGAATTTTATTATAATTATTTCTTAAGACCCGATAATTACCCGCTGTTTTAATAGGGTCCGGTTCTGGGTCCATAGATTTAAGAACCGGACCCGGAACCGTTAGGACCCGGAATCGACTAAAATATCAGGGTCCGGGTCCGGGGCTTATGGTACCCGGGAAGACCCGAACCCATTGACAGCCCTAGTCTCCAGACTTCTTTTTTTTTTCTCACTATCACGGAATACTGTATACTTCCTCTCTATTAGCTCATGGAACTACGGCATATCATCATATATACTTGTAGTTAATACAAAATCTTCTTTATATTTTGTTGGAAGTGCGCTGAAACATAACACATTCGGCCATTGTTTCGGATATAGTATCCATTAAGTTGGAAATAACGTGCTTAATCGCTTATTTCGTACGTTTTTTTTTCTTTTGTTATGGATACTTCGAAAATATAGTTGTACTAGTAGTCGATATAGTTGTTCAATTTTAAATATTGAAGGTACAGTACTCCTCGTAATAAACTCTATTTCCATATAAGCTGAAACACAGTACACATTCCCTCTTTAATGGAGGGGAGACCACAACAAGAAAGACAAAAGATTAATTGTACTACGGGCATGACTTCATTGATAAGTGTATGTTGATGATCATCTCAAATAGAGTACTGTTACTGATCTTCTTCTGCTGGTTCTGGAGCTATTTTATCTCTCTCTTTCTGTAATTAGTGACTTAACTGATTTTGCAACAACCCTGCAAATCTCAAGTTTAATTCGGTTACCTCTTTTGGTGGACTTCTCATGATCACTCTCCGGTTCTCTACTAATTTCCCATGGTTGATTATTCCTCCATTTTGGCTCAGTATAATATAATGAATCCGCTATAGAGAGAGAATAAGAAGTATAACGAACAGCTAGAGAATGAAATTCTGAATTAGGTTAAGCAAACAAGCTAGGGGAGATTGGCATTTATAAGCTTGCTGTGAAGGCTTAGCTAGATATTATTTGGGACTCCACAGCGTTAATATGGACTCGTGGAGTGAAGTATGTTCACACTTCACATCACACTACACTGTGGTGGGAAGATAATTTCCTTTTATTGTCCAATTTTCTAACAACACAAGAAATGGTAAGTTGCGATTGGTTGTGAATGAATATATCGTAAGTTAACAAAATGATCGTTATATCAGTAAGGTCTTTGGAGTCTGTTCTGGTTTGTTGCGATCATAAGAGATGACATATAGTACGGACGAACGCATCGCTGATCCAGTTGGCTTCCGAGCTGCATAAACAGTTCCTGCTTTGTTAAACAAACTCCGAACACTTGGGACCGAATTTCGCCTTTTCACTGTAGGGATTCAACCCTGCAATTATAACTACAAGATACACCAAACCCACCATTCCTGATACCTTGGTAGATTTTGTTTGCTTTAATGTTCGTACTATTATCTATAATGAAGTCAAGCGAGCCCGAATTCTGGTGACAGTCAAAGTAGTACTCCTTAAAAAAGGAAAATCAAGATCTTTAAAAGAAACCCAACTACTGGATGCTATAGAATTACTCATCCAAGGTTCTTTATCACCACCTGGTACACCTCCATGGCCACAGCATTTTTCAATCTTTGATGTCTAGTCATAAACTTTTTTACAGAGAGCTTGCTTACCCTTGTTCTCTGGTTCAGTTGCTCTGGTAGATCTTTAAGAGTGACATTCGTTTATATATGTACCTTTTCAAAAGCATTTTACGATTGGTGAGCAAATCTAGCAAACTTTATCGACGAGATTTTCTGCCCTGGGCACACCTTGAATGAGCTTTGGATCTTCTTGGAGTAACATTGGCACAAACGCTTTCAATAGTTCTTTTGAGAAAAGATGTCCCATTTGGATCACCACTCCATTCTTCAATAAAATTCCGGCTGGTTTCAGCCATAATTGAGGAACATAAAACCTGATATTAATAATAACACATAGTCGTTTCACATTTTTAATACAATCAATGCTATCGAAAATATTAAGCTTGTTCTATTTTGTGAGGCATCTCCACAGTTACTTGCCTTTCTTCTTGTCATATAGACCAGCATTACTACAGTAGCAAAAGTACAGGAGGGTTTATATGCAGGACAATATCAACCTATGCTTTTGAAACAGTGAAAGGCTATCATTGTGTAGCTAATAAGAAAGTTTCAAAAGCATTTTCACCTGAGAGCTGACTGTTGATAAAAAACAAGCAAAGCATGGCCAGCTGATAACACCGTGAGCTAAGGATTCTTCACTCGGATCCCTTGAGATGCTGACGATGGGGAAAATAAAAATGTTATACAAGGATAAAGAACGAGATATCCATAACACTTTTAGCAGTAGTGACTGTATACAGAGCTAATACAACTGAATAAAAGCTTATATATATATTGATGCTATTGTTAACAGACTCCGATATCCCCAGAAACTCGTGTCTTAAGAAATGATGTAACTTGAGATCTAACTAAATCAGAGTCAAGCAAATGAAAAATTGATCCAACTGCAGAAGTAAGCATTAAGTGTGTGAATAACTACAATTTATGGGCAAACTCATCCATTTAGATGAAGATGTCAAAATCCTCGCTGCCAACGGAACCATTGTTCTGAATCCTGGTTGTAGCCTGCATGGTAACTTGTTCACTGATCCTTCCTATGGAGATGGAAAAGTAGCATATTGATGATAAACAATTAGGTTGCTTGTAGTTAATGACAGAATGCAACCAGAAATCATGTTAGTTATCACAGAGAACTGTACGTGCTTAACTCTACTGTTCTTGTGAAATTTATTAAAGGGTGAAAACAGGGTCGAGTCACTAACAAAATGCACAACTTATAAAACAGTATGGCTAAACCCAAAACAAAGAATGCTCCCATAAAGTTGGATCGATGATATAAAGAATAGAATAAAGTAACCTTTATATATATATTACTCAATAATACAATGTCAATAGCATTAAGGTTCACAGAAAGATAACTTGCTATCCAATTTCAAATTGAAACTCAGATAAATATATATATAACGATATGAATATTACTCCCAGAAATCAACTTAGATTACCAGTTTAAAAGTAGGTATCCAGCGTCTCATCCTCCTAAATCTGCTTGCTGAAAGGCTAATCATGGCTTTCGGTCTACTCAGTTTCAACTGACTCCATTATCTTCGTATCTTCTTCCCCTAATTCTTTCAATGAAACAAAGGTGTTCTTGTGAGGGACTACTTCAAGAAACCATTCCTTCAAATCCACAAGCCTTATCGAGGTAGAAGGTTTTGGGTCGTAAATGATGAGATACGTTCGATTAAAAGTTAAAACACTGCCACTCTTCGTTACGGTTACTATTGTTTCTATTTCGCTATCGTCAACCCTACACTCTTTACTCCAAGCCAATGACTGATGTTCCTCCCGCTCATTCTTTTTTAATAGCCATATGTCAAATGTGTCTGGTTCGACAACAGAATAAACAGTAATAAAAAAAAATTCATCCAGGACCCCTATTCTTTCGTACACCCAATAACCATCTGGTGGCAAAGAAGGCAGTGAAAGAGGTTCACAAAACTTTTCTTCAGCCAAATCGAAGGTAAAAATCACATCTAATTCCTTGTCCAGCCAATAAAGAGCTCCATTGGTAAACATACCTTGTTCACGACCATATGCTTCAAATTCAACAAACTTTCCAAGGTTTCTCCGGCCTTTGCCACTGCCTAGAGTATATATGTAGACTTCGACAAACTCGGTCTCCAATCTGCACATTCTTATGAATTTGTACTCATTGGTTGAAGAAACGTAACCAAATCCGGTTCTCGGATTATAAAAATGAGTATCACAATGATCTGTCTCGATTTCTAGAAACATAATATATTCTCTCGTGATGGGGTTACAAATACAACCAGATAGGTCTCCAACAATACATATCAGACCGTTACAGGAACCAATAAAGTCGAATCCCCTAATTGGATGGGTGAAATTAATCCTTCTGATTCTCTGAAAAGGTGATGTTGACTCGTGATTCTCATTATAACCAAAATAGTAATACTCAATAGTAATACTTTTCATTGCTGAATGAGATGTGGGATGAGTAATGAGATCAGTGTTTCTTTGACTAATTACAACTTTTTCACTAATAAGATTGCTCTGAAGTTCAATGCAAGAAATTGATGGGTACCTACGTCTCATTGGAGTAGCAAAAGGGATGTAATCAGAGTGTAAGGCAGATAAAGTAACAACTACTAGTTCCTTATCTGATACAAGTTCACCAGCTGCGGCAAGTTGGTCTGACAAAGATTTAATTTTATCTATTAGAGATGAGATGGTTTTGTTACCTTGTTTGATAGCTAAAAGCTTTGTGTGTAATTGTATTGAATGAGTGGATGAAGAACGAGCAAATCTGTCTTCAACACTAGTCCAGATATGATGTGAAGTTGGTGCAGCAGCAAAGTAAGCAATTACTGAGTCTGATATGGTGTTGTTGATCCATATAGTGATTGTGGAGTCTTTATCTATACAGTCTAGATAGAGTCGATTTTCAACACCATTAGTTTGGTTTCTTGTATTTGTATATCGATCTGGACAAGAATAAGTACCATCAAGATAGTTCATAATCTTGAATTTTCTTATTACAGGAAGCAGAAGATTCTTCCAAGTGAGAAAGTTATCCTCCTTGAGTTTGAGATAAATGAAGTTTGTCAACTGATTTAAAGGAACCTTTGTTATAGAATTTGATGTTGGATTCTCTATTGAAGAGGAAAACTCACGAATCATAAAAATTTTTTTTTGTCTAATTCTGGATTGAAGAACAATGAGAAATTGAAAAACCTAATGCTCTGATACCATGATAGAATGATGATTGAATCAGTAAATGAGAGAAATATAAATCAAGAACTTGATATCTTGATCTGTTCTTGAAGAAGAATCAGAGAACAATCTTTTGATTAATAAGAGAGTATTCATTTACATTTTACATGGTTTTCATTTTCTATTTGTATCACACACACAAACCCCTAACTAACACTAACGTACACTTGAACAATTAATGCTAACGTACACAATTGCTAACATTCATATTAGCTCACAGAGACTAACGTACACAGGGCTAACTACTCTGGCTAATATGCACATAGTGTCAGTTTGTTTACACATTACTTAGGTAACTATTAGTTACAACAATAAAACCCAACTAACCAGAATCATCGGCATGACTAAGATGATGTGAGTGCATTTTATAGAATGATGGATGCTGAGAAACAAGATGATTCTAGGTTTTGCACACTGATTTGCATTCAAGAATTGTTTCAGTTGGTACTCGACTTAATATCTCTAATGTAATCTCCACATGGGGAATCTTGAAATACTCCATGAATGTATGATGAAACCCTTCGAACGTAGTTGAAGAAATAAGGATTTTCAAAGGATGATTTAGTTTAGATTTGAGAGATATAAGGAAATCTAGGGTTTATGAAATACTGATGGAGATTGGGGATTTGGGTTTGGAAAGACTAACGGTGTTGTAATGAAATCTGGTTTTAGGGAGTGGGGGGACATCAGTGTGTATACCGGTAATGGAAATTTCCAGAAACCGTTTAGTCAAAGAACCGAATATATATAGCAGGATCCGAAATTTGTTTTAATCTTGAACCAACTTATGGACCGGTGGCCCATAACTTAATGGTTGATGAGTTATGTAGCATACTATGGTATCCATTGCAATGTACCTTTGACAAAAACTGAATGTGTAAACATCATGTTTGTTTGGATCTGACTTGTGATATGGGTCTGGTTCGGTATCTGATTCGGACCGATTTAAATGTCAAATTGTTTGTTTTTTTATTTTCCTGATGTATGACTCGAGGTTTAGTTAGATATCAGACCCCATAAATCAGAGATATTTTGTTCTCTGACTCAAACGGGTCCAAGTTAGAGATTAGGTCTGAGTCAGGCAACGAGTCAGATATGACTCAAATTATAAAACAAATGCTCTGACATCTGAATTTTGCTGAGTCAAAGGCCGAGTCAGATCCAAACGCCGGGTCAGCAAAACACAAACATGTTGTTCATTTACTCCTGCAAAGTAATCGTACGTTTTCTTCCAAACCATGCAAACACGGCGATACAACTATTTTGAGATTGCGGCGAATATCAGCCCTGTTACATCCTTCAATAAAAGACAGAGACAAATATCCACATTTTTAAGAAACCTATTATGGGGCTGCAAACTTTATTTCATGGGGGCTTATAAGATGACAAAGGGTCATCAGGAAGTAAAATTAAAAACCCATTATCCTACTCTTTTCTATAATTCCTAGACTATCTTAGATTAATTAGTGTTAATATTAAATTAATTAATATTTAGTTAGTTGATTAGATTAATAAATTAGTTTATAGTTAGTGTTTTGAAAATCAAAACGTTAATATTTTTCTTTCGGAGAGAGAAGAAGAAGAAGAAGAAGTGGAAAAAAAAAAGATTTTTTAACCTAAAATTTTTGATTTCAACACCCAAATGACTGATTCTAACAAGAGTTATGAGGTATGTGAATTGTCTTTTTCTAAATCTAATAAGATAGTCATATAACAAAACAATGATCCAGAGATGACTGATTTTCTAGATAATCAAGAGTTTTTAACCCAAACTCAAGAATATGAACCTTACTATGATTTTGAAGATTCAATCCAAGAATATGAAGAAAATGAAGCTCAAACTAGTGATATATACATCTAACTTAACTCTAATACTGTTTTTGTTGCATGTAATTGCGTATAGTACGTAGAAAGTTTGATTTTTTTGGCTGCCATAAAACCCCCAAATCCCAGATGTAGGCTAATTACGGTCGGAAATCATGGTGTCCTAGTCGTATAAGTGATATACGATTGAGAAAATATGAACTCCTAGCCGTAAAAATTAGCATACGGCTACATAAATTAGAATTCCTAGACGTAGAACATATATACGGCTAGGTCGTGTCCACGAGAACCCAGTCGTAGGTGCATGGGCATATTAAATGCTATTAAATGCTATGCACTACGACTGGAAAAGTTGGTCGTAAAACAAACTCAGGGTCGGTTACGGTTGGAAATTGTAATAAAGTTGGTCGTAGGTTATTCTTACGGCTGGAAATGTCAACCTTAATAAAAACTCAGGATCGCATACGGCTAGCTTTTGTTCCAAATCTAGTCGTAAAAGAGTTGTTACAGTTAGGTTTTTAGTTGTCGTCTCAGCCGTAACTAGGGTCTTGAGATGGTTTTCCTATTTTTATTAAATGCTTAATTTTTTTTTCTTCAATGGAGCCCATACCTAAACCAATGGAAGATCAACCAAGGGTTGTTAGCGAATTGAGTGCAGATAAAAGTGATCAATACGCCAATAACTTTGAATGGGTACATATAGACGATGCGAAGAAATGGGCTCGAGAACAAGGGTTGAAAAACAAGTGCGTTATAGTTCAAAACAATCAAGTAAGACCCACCTCCTTTCAAATGGTTTGCGATAGTGGTGTGGGTACAAGAGTCATAAAAAAAGGGTTTTGTGCATAAACCAAAAAGCACGAGGAAGAGCGGAGTGCACCACACAAAGAAGTATGGTTGCCTTTCTAAGCTTCAATTTAAGTACAACAAGGCCAAGAAAGTATGTTTTATGAGTGAGGTGGTATCGGGATTTCATAACCATCCAATTCCGGAGAGTTTGATCAACCATCCTTATTCGACAAGGCTCAACCCCAAAGAAATAGAGCTAGTAGAAGTGTTAAGTCAACAACGCGCAAGACCTAATGATATCCTTTATGGTGTGAAAACATTAAACAAGAATAACTCATCTACCTTGACTACCATCTACAATGCAAGAGGAAAATTTGGAAGTGAGCGATGGCAAAATAGGGAAAAGGCGAATTACACGGTAGTGTAGAGAAAGATGAGAATGGGGAAGTTATATATCTTTTGTTGGCTCATATGAAGTTTCTAATATTAGCGAGATGCTTCTATCAAATTCTTTTTATGGATTGCACGTATAAAACGAACAAGTATAAGATGCCGATATTGAACTTTGTCGGGCAAACATCCACGAAGTCACCTTTTAGTGTTATGTTTTATTTTCTACAAGATGAGACGAAGGAAAGTTACATGTGGGCATTACAAAAGGTAAGGTTATTCTACAAAGAGGGTTATACTCCCAAGGTGGTGATTATGGATAATGAACAAGCATTGATGAAGATGATAGAGCGTGTTTTTCCCGGCGCACATCATCTTTTATGCATGTTCCATATATGGAATAATGTCCAAACCAATTGCAAGCCCAAAATATTACCACCAAGGAAAACCAAATTGGCGAGGATTAACAAACTATGGGAAGAGAAACAACAAGAGGAGAAAAACAAATTCGAAGAAAGTGACAAAGTAGCCAAGGTAAAATGGGTTACATTTAGCTTAGAGTCAGATTCTTTGACTTGGTCGATGGCAGAGGAAACTTACTTTCAGAATGAGTATATGCTAATGGCCCATTGGGAAAGCTACTCGAATGTTCTAGAGTATTTGAAGAAAAACTTGTTGGATCCCCACAAAGAGAAGTTTGTTAGCGCTTGAACAAACAAACATAAACACTATGACAATCAAGAGAATAGCACGTTTGAGTCATCTCACAATCGATTCAAGAGGAAGCTAAATAGGTGCGACGGTGGATTTGTTGTGTTGTTTGATGCTATGGGAAACTACTTCAATCGTGACGTTGAACGAATCAAAGGGCTATTTGAATTTAGCCGATCTAGAAAGCATATTGTCTATTTGGACAACCCTTGGCTACGAGGAATAACATATCATGTCTCTCATTGGGTCATTTTGAAAATAAATGGGCGAAGTTGATAAGATGAAAACGCCCATTCCGGGTGAAGAGTGTATTTATCCCAACATGTCGGCTTTGGGACTTCCATGCCGGTATGTGATAGCTAGCTACGAAGAACAAGTGATCCCAATCGAAGATGTGGATACTTTTTGGATACAACTTTCATTCAACGATCCATTACCAAATGAAGGCTTAGGTTATGTGGTTTACGCACCGAGGCTCACAAAGAATTGTTTGACAAGTACGCTTCATTAAATCCGTCCCAAAGACAATTTTGGTTGTACGAGTTGCGGAAATTTAACATCCCTTTCACTTGAGACGACATTATGGAACTGGCTAAGAGACAAGGAAAAGGTAGGCCTACTACTAAAAAGACATGGAAAGAAGAGAGAAAAGAGGCGAAGAAAATGGTCCAAGGGAATGCAAAATTGTTGAAAAAGAATGCAAAAATGGGAGTCTCAAATCAAAGACACCCTTCGGATTTTGAGCAATTGAGATCCTTGTATGAGGAGGAGCATGTGAAAGGAAAAGCTACGACTACAAACAAACGGAGCCGGAGTACAAAGGAAGAAGGAGGACCAAATGTTAGAGATGTAAAAACAAAAGGTCCGGAGCTTTCCTCCAAAGAAAGTTCAACCTTTAAATCATGGGTCGTAATTGCTAAGGTGATTCTTCTAAAATAGGTATTAAAGAATTAGCAAGAATGATGTTTGATGTTAAATAAAAAGCTCCGACGGTTGAAGAAAATCCGGTAGTGATAGCATCAAAATATGAGAAAGAGACGGTTTGTATCGCAAGAGGATCAATGGTTGCCCGCCCCCAAGAGATGAGAAAGGTCAAACTTACCGAACTAGGTATGTTATTTGTGAAGAATACTTGGAGTATGTTCCCAAAATCATTCAGGAATATATCAAAGCAACCGACGATGTTGTCGGTGACGGGAATTGTGGTTTCCATGTTTGCGCAGAACAACTTGAAATTTTATAGAGGGCCCGTAACTAACAATGTTGACGAATGCACCTACATAATGCACAAGATGTTGTGTGAACTCCAAAAACAACCGGATTTCTACAAGGCAGTGATGAGATATGATGAAGATGGAAAACAAATGGCGGATATTGAGGAAAGTTTCGTTGCATTTGAAAGGCGTTTAATTTGCAACGCAAATATCACAAGTGATCATTGGATGTCCATGCCGATTTGCGGACACTTACTCGTCGAGGCATTCTCTTGCGCCATGCACTATTTTACGCTCGCAATGATGTTTACAATCGCACCAACCATAACCACATATGTAGAAAAAATTTCTATTAGAAGAGTTTTCATGTCCCACGTACGGAAATGTCATTTCATCGGTCTCCAATTAAAAGAAGATAGCCCATTGCCTCCTCTTTGCAACACGTGCGATAACGAAATATCCAAGGGTTGGTGTCATAGGTTCAAGCATCAATTTGAATTTTGGAATGCGATGACCATGTAGAAACCAAAATAACCACCACTAGTAATTGAGTAGATGTGATGTATGTTGGTGAGCATATGAGAATATATGTATTTTGAATCACTCTTCATGAATGAGAATATATTTTGGTAAATTATGTCATACTTTCCCCAATTTTTCATTAGAGAAACAGTGAGAAGTGAAAATTCAGAATGACTTATGGCTGGGTTTTGCTAGTAATGACCTAGCTGTAAGTAGCCCTGATTTATGAAAGTTCATTTGCTCCCAGCTTTACGGCTAGGTTTACTAGGAAATCTAGCCGTAAAACTGTGATTTTGAAGTTTTACGACTAGGGATTTGGCCAAACCTGGCCGTAAAGATGAGCAACGTGTTTAAATACAAAGATCACTCAGTTACGGCTAGGTAGATAGTGGGTAAAATGGGATATTCCCAGCCGTAAGTTACCCTAGATTCAAAAATTACAAGTACTTTGAAATCGATTTTAACCCAAATTGTGTGTATACTTTCATTCACTAAACACTAATTAGCCTAATACATAATTTAAAACAATTATTGCGCTTAAAAATCTAATATCTCATAAGAAATATGAAGAAGTCCTTAAGGCTATCAAAATGAGGTCCAAGTGTGAAATTTGAACCTTTCCACTTTCTCCATTCCTTTCTAGCTTGAGATACGACCTCAGCATCAGTTTCACCTTCAAGTCGAAGTTCATTACAAAGACGAATTAAACCCATTTATTCTTTCACTTGTCTTTGTATCCATGAATCGACAAAACAAATTAGGCACATTACCGTTATTATTGTTACTGGTGTCGCTGCAAAAGTTGTCGTGAATATTTCTTCAATAACTAAGACTGACCAAACCACCTTGACTGCTTTCTTCTCCTCTATTTGGATAGCATAATACATAGTTTCCGCAAAGAGATAAGTCTTCATCCAAAGAAAAAGTAGGTTGATCAGTGGGAATGTAAGAGTTTTGAAGGATAATGTGGATGTAGAAGGTGTTATTTTGATTTGGCCAATTGAGTATATATAGGTGGAGTTAATTTTCATAAAAAATCCACCAAATTATTATTCTAATGACTCTATTTTTAATCAGTACCCAACTAACTAGTGTTCTAACGGCTCTATTTTTGAAAAACACCCTAATAAAGTGTGTTTCAGCCAAAAAACAGGCCAATTTACGACTAGGAAGTGGAGTACCGACCCAGCCGTATACAATGTTTACGGCCAGGTTTTTCACTAGATCCAGCTGTAAAACATCAATGCTGAGCAATTTGTCGGTTTTTTACGGTTAGAATTTATGGCCAATCCAGGCGTAAGTTTCCATGAATCTCTGTAATTTGTTTCATAACAACTTTCATTAAAGGAGAGGAAATTACAATAAGTGAAAAAAACATTACATTGAAGGAAATGACATTACAATAACATTATACTTAAAAAGTTAATCTATGTTGAAATACTCAATATTTTTTTTCAAAACTTCATAACATTCACGATGGTTGAAATTTTCCCCACAGACATCCTTATATCGTCTAAGAGCCAATCTACTCTGAAAAAATAAAATCGGTTATAAGTTAGTACTATTCTAATCGGATTTGATATATAACGTATTGAGATATACTTATTAGTCTCCCACTATTGATGTGAGGATAACTTTGTTTCATGTCATATAAAGCCCTTTTATAATTATCGCATTTATCATAGATCATTTCGAATCTGGCCTTGGTTCTATTCATTGTTTTTGAACCTCTATTCCCGTCTAACGCCACAAAAATGTAAAATATACGGTTCCAAAAACAATCTGTGGTTTGAGAAACGTTTCTGTTTCGACCTGAGTCATAGTTTATGACAGTCACCCATGCCCAAACGATAACAACATCTTCTCCGATGCTGAATGCAGAAGCCATGTATGTGTTTCTTTTTTTAAAATTATGAATGAATGAGAAACAAAATTAAGAAAAAGTGTGTTAATAATTTTAAAGGGAATACTCACTCCATATATAGATGCAAGACCCAACGACTAGATTTTTAAAAAAATCAAGTCGTTGGGGAGAAAGTGTACTGGTCAGCAAAAGCTATTAATGCTTTTGTTGATTTTTTTCTGTAACCTAAGGCTAGAAAATTGGTGTATCGACCTAGATATATACAATACAAAGTGGTATATACGGTTAGGTGTTACGACTAGGTTTGTTCACATTTCTAGCATTAAACTAAAGTCAAGGTCATATATGGTTGGCGGATGTTGTGGACATAGCGGTAAGTGACCCTGGATCGTTTTTTACGGCTAGGTTTTCTCAATGATGTCCTAGCCGTAAATGATCCTGAGATTTATTTTTTTAGCTATTTCTACCATAAACAAATAAACTACAAGCCATTCATTCAAGCTAAATTAAGAAGAAGTTTCATATTTATAATAACCCAAACTAATATCCATTCAAATCCATAACCAACCACACTACAAAGTCTTAGATAACAAAAGATAATAGATAAAAACAACAAGGTCCAACAAATTCATAACTCATTCATCCACTACGACAACATTCTTTTGGACATCCTCTTCAGGTTTAGCTATCTCTTTACCCATCTCTTTAAGCCTTTGAAAAATTGTTCTTCGTTTTTCAACACTCTATAACTCCCCATCGTCAATGGAACAGCTCAATTCCTTCACCAACGACTTTGTTCGAATCCTAAAAATATTACAAACAACCAAAAAATGGGGAAAAAAAAGTTTCAAATTCACTTACGGCTAGGAAAAACAAGCCGTAAAGGTTGGAAATGTTATAATTCCCAACCGTAAGAATGGCATAGATACCCAAACACTCTAATATCCAGATTCACTTACGGCTAGGAAAAACAAGCCGTAGGATACTATTTACGGTTGGGAGTTCATATTTTCACAACCGTAAATTAAATCTACGACTAGGAGTTCATCTAATCCCAGTCGTATAAAATTATTTACGGTTGGGAAATGTCATCTACCTAGCCGTATAGAGTTCATAAAAATAGTTTAAAAACCCTAACTTCATCAATCAAACCTGTTTTTTCAATAAAAACACAAAATAAACGATGTGTTTTTCGATTCTTACCTAATAGCAGCCATTTGTGGGGGTGGATTGACTGGTGAATCAACTTCTTCATTCACCAAATCAATATAATCAGTTGATGGTGGATTAACAACTATACCACCACTAGATTCAGTTGGATTGAAACCAATTCTACCTGATCTAGTCACTCTCGATCTTTTCATCTTCATAAGCGATGTGAAATTTTTTATTTTTTTTTGTTGAACATTGGATAGAATCGATGAAGCTAAAGGAAGTGGAGGAGTTAGGAAAAGAGAAAGAGTGAAATTAGATCTAGGTTTTGATTTTTATGGAAAAAGGGTAAAAAGGTAATAATGCTAATTAAAGGATAGATATAACTTTTGAAAACAGATAAGATCCCCCATATCGTCATTGTGGACAACATAATCCACTACAGCCCCATGAAAAAAAAATTACAACGCCATAATAGGTTTCGTTTTTAAGGTTGACAAAGCAGAATGATTGTTGAATGTTAAGGCATAGTATCCCACATAAATAATAACTTTGCAATTACATTAATACGATATATCGATTGGCTTCACGGACAATATAAACTTTGCAATTACATTAATCAATTTATTCTTAATAGCTGATAGTGACAAATTCATATACATTGGTTGCCTTCCCGTTTGGCTGTGCCAATTCATAATTTCCTGAATTGTACAAGGCAGGCACCAGGCTCCTCAAGAATGCCCTTCACAAATTCCAACAATTTCTCCTCATTAAAAGGGAATTGGAAATATGTTCATATCTGATGATGCATCCCACCAAAGCCACAATATGGCTGCCAAAACTTACTGGAATATCTTAGGCTCCTCATTTCATGATTGCCAAGTGAACACATCACCTGCTGGAATCATCTTCATATGCGAGCTTTAAGAGCTAACCTGTTCATGATATTTAGTGAAGTTAACTTTGAATTGTCAAATTTAAATGTGATAGTTCAAAATAACTGCAAAATTCTCAAAACATTTGGAAACTTGTATAAAAGAGCACCAACTTTCTTTTCAAAATGAAGCTAAAAGTATATTCTCACCCTTGCAGTTTTGAAGGCAGTGGTTTTGCAATCGGGAACGATGCTGATAGGAAAGCGGGGAGATGGTAATGCATATCCCCAAAGGCCACATTTGCAGAAGTTTTTGTATTATGGTTACTAAGGAATGCAGCACGGCCTCAGGATTTGCAGTTATAGACGTAAGCCTAAAACGAAGAAAGTTGAAATGTTAGCTTCAAAATTCCCAGTTTGAGGTGTTACGAGTATTTCTCTATGAAATCAACTAGACCTCTTGGTTGTCTCTTAATATCTTGACGGCAGGTTCTAAAGAGACTAATGCGGGTGCGCAAAGCTTGATGGCTCTGTGGAGATCCCTCAAACGACCCCATTTCGATTTTCTTAGTAGACCTACAAATTCAAAGTGAACAATTAACACCATACTGAACATGTTCTGGTATAGATTAACTTCTGATGGACAGATTCTCAGCCTTAGATTATACCTAAAGTTATCAATAGGGCACCGGCCGGCTGCCCAAAATTTGTCCCTCCATGGTACTTAAAGCAGAAGAAGATGAATTTAGTAACTCTTTTATAGTCATCATATGTGAAACTATTAAGCAGCTAGAGCCTAGAATGGATACATTTAGCAAAAAGCTAACAAACTAGCTTACCATGTAATAGTTAATGAAGGATCCACCTTTCCAGATAAACTTGGCAACTGAAAACGCCAAGCCTTCAGCAGGTCGATGAGGAGCAGGACCACCAAAATCTGTAAACCTGCCAGTTCAACAACCAACAAGAGTACTAAACCAGGGATCTTTTTCATAGTAATAGCAATTATTACAAGCATTAATAAACAAATTTGTACACAGCTGGGGTTTTGCAATACAGAGACCAACAAGACATGGAAGTGTACCAGCCAGTCCAGTTTTCTGTCCACTCTTTTGGTTTATAATCCTGTTTGGAGAAAACCAATCGCAGTAAAAACTATGACAAGTGTTTATCTGTTGCAAAATTAAAGAAGTTAGAATGAAAGAACAGGACATTATCACTGACATATGTAAGTTTTTGTTAGACCTAAGACCTTGCTATACATAATACCATTATTCTCTCCAAAAGTTCATGATTTAGTTACTTTTGTATTCTTTTTTTTTTTTTTTTTTTTTTTAAAGTTCATGATTTAGTGCGAGGTCTTGAATAACTAAGAAATCAATAGGTCATAAATTAGACCCCAAAACACTACTCGATGTACATTTCTCTCTGCTCATGTTTTCTTAGCTAGTGGGCATATACAAATAGTATGAATGCAACCAAGAAGTGGAACTGATCCTTGTCTACATAATATATGAACTTCTCTAGTTTAGCACTGACAAAACAATCGCTAAAGACGAGAAATTAGAAATTGTAAACAAGTATGTGCAACTGGAACTTACTACTGGATCTGCGGCATCCTATTGCTTACACATGACCCATGTTACACCAATGCCTAGACCTACCGCCATTTTTAGCAACATAATCTGTATAAGCATTCGCAGGATCGCCTAATTCATGCCCATAGATCCGTACTCATTCTATATCTGCGATACACATCAAACATAACTCCTCAAATTCACAATAGGTTACTGAATAATCACCAATCAACTACAGAAGTAATTCAAAAATAAACTCATGCCTTAGCTCTATTTTCACCTGTGCAAGAATTATTGGACCTCCTTGAGATTCAAAAAGCTTTTCTTGCTTCATCATGTCCACTATCCTTACAGTGAATCCTTTCATGGCAATTTACAAATACATTAAAATACAAGAAAAACGATAGAATTCTATGGCGTGAAGGAAAGTAGTAACTGAAGTAACTGGAATGGCTCATTGTCCGTTCTAAAACTAATTAAGAGGTATATACTTTAGCCAAACATCAAAGCATGGCGGCTTCAAAAGCTTTTGCACCTGAGAGCTGACCGTTGATAAAAAAAAACGAGAAGCATGGCGAGCGATAACACTGTGAACTAAGGATTCTTCACTAGGATCTCTCGAGACGCTAACTATTGGGAAAATATAAATGGTATAGAAGGATAAGGATTAAGACATCAATAATACTTTTAGCAGTAGTGACTGTTTACAGAACTAACGCAGCTGAGCTAGTGTTGGTTACTGATTGAAGCTTAGATGATGCCACTGTTAACAGACTCAGACATCCCCAAAACTTATTGTCTTAAGAAATTATGCAACTCGTAAACTAACTGAATCAGAGTTAAAACAAATGGAAAATTGATACAACTGTGGAAGTAGCAGTGAACGAAAATCGTTCTGAATTCAAATAGTAGGCTGCAACTTACCTTGCTTATTAATCCATCCCATGGAGATAGAAAGGAAACAAATATTGAGTACAAACAATTAGGTTGGTTGTAGTTAATGACAGAATGGAAAAAATTAGGTTGTTATCACAGAAAACTGTGCCTGCTTGACTCTAATGTTGTGGCTAAATTTATTGATAAATGAAGACAAACTTCGGTGTAGTTTTTTGTTCAAACTACCATTTCTTGTAATTTAATAGTGATTACAACACTAATATAACAGGATTTGTTGCAGTATCGGAAATATTTATAAACTATCAATTTGAATCCCTAACATTATCTGGCAAATTAATAACAATTAGAAGCAAGAAGAAAATATATTCCCTCGATATTACTGGGGAATCTCTCGGGTTTCATGATTTTTCCTGCATATATATACTTGTTCGACTCCCATGTATAAGAACAAAATAAGTCACTAAAGTATACATCACATTCATTCATTGATATATGGTCAAGTTACGAAAAAATGCACAATTAACAAGCAATATGGCTTAACCCGAAACAACTTCACTCCCATATAATTTGACCGATAATATAAAGACAGACTAACAATAACTTTCAATATAAAACTCACTAAGACAGTGGCAATAGCAGTAGGTTCGTGGAAAGGTCCCTTGTTATCCAATTTCAAGATATATATATATTACTTCAGAAACACAAGGAAGATTACCAGCATATAAGTGTGTATCCAGGGTTCTGATCCTTCTTACAGCTGCTTCAGAGGCTAGTAAAAACTTTCTGTTTTCTCAATTTCAACCGACTCCATTATCTTCGTACTTTCTTCCCCTAATTCTTTCAACGGAACTAGGGTGTTCTTGTGAGGGAATACTTCATAAAACTTTTCCTTGAAATCCACAAGCCTTTTCGAGGTTGAAGCTTTTTGTGTCGTAAATATAGAGATAGTTATTTCCGTAAGCCAAAACACCGTTACTCTTCATAGCGGCAAATAATCCGCTTCTATCAATCCTGAACTCTTTACTCCAACCCAATGACTGATTATTCTGCCGTTCTTTCATGTCATGATTATCATTCTTATTTTTTAACAGCCATACGTCATATAGCTCTTCTCGGACACCTACATAAATAGCAAAAAACAATGACCCATCCAAAACCCCCATTCTATTAAACATCAAAATATTGTCCGGTGGCGAAGGAGGTGGTGAAAGATGTCCGCAAAACTTTTCCTCAGCCAAATCGAAGGCCATGATCATTTTATATTTCCTGCCCATCCAATAAAGAGCTTTATTATGATAGATAATAGGTTGATCCATATGATAGATGCTAATTGAGGATTAAACTTTCCAAGGTTTCTCCATCCATTGCCACTGCCTAAAGTGTATATGTGGACCTCTACAAACCTGTCCTTCAACAAATATACTCATTGATGTGCAAATTTTATACTGAGTACAATATATCATGTTCTTGATTTCTGGTAGCATAACATACTCTCTGATGGGGTTACAAACACAAATTTTCACTGATGCTGAACCGTTCCATTTAGCAAGACAGATCAAACCATTACACGAGCCTAGTAATCCTAAACGGAAGGATGAAATTAACCCTTCTATCTCTCAATGGGTGTTGTTAACTCATGATTCTCATTATATTCAAAATATTGAAATTTTTGAATTCCCTTTTCAAAATCAGCAGTCAAAGCAATAAATCCCAACTTACCAGAATCATGATGATTAAGATGATGCAAGTGCATCTTCGAGAATGATGGATGACGAAGAAGGCTTCTCCAGGGGTTGCATACTGATTTGCATTCAACAACTGATTCAGTTGGCAATCGACTGAAGATGTCTAATGCAATCTCCACAGGGAGAATCTTGAAATACTCCATAAAACCCTTTTGAATCTCTACTGAGAGAAACGTAAATACTTCTTAGGGTTTAAGAAATAGCGATGGGAAATTAGGGTTTTTGTTTGCATAAATGATAGTATATGGCACCCAACTTTGTGCACCCAATGGAGGAAGAGAGCTTGATGGAGGAAGAGGTATTAATCCTTTTGGGTGTTGCGAGATGGAGGAAAAACATGATTTTGATGACTTGTTGGGTTTTTGTTTCCAATTTTAGCATAATAAAATACCTAACAACTTCCTTATATTTGTTAATCCGGTCGAAAATGGAAATCCTGGCTTATCTTCAACATATAAATTCGATAGTTCTGGCCTATCAAAAATGATCGACGTGTTTTTCCTTGTTAAATTTCCTAAAGGCCTTTGTCAAATTTTCCCTTATTTTTACCTCTCCTAAGATATTCTTGTTTTCCTTTGATCTACATTTGTTTACTACCAATTTTATTTGGCTCTCGAAGTGCCTGTATTAATGTTATGTAAAGTAATCTCTCCAAATGTTTTGAATGATAATTTCCTCGTTAAAACTTGAAACCTTTTAATCAATAACAATATGTTTACAATATGTTTGATAACATGTACAATTCTGAACATATCAATCAAGAAAGAGATATACCAATTCAGAGGCTCTGCTCCAGACATTGTATGGTCTTAACTTTCCTACATGTTTACTTTAATAATTTTATCCATCCCTTTTAAATTCAACACGAATATGAAACATCACCTTGATTTCTATTTATGGTGGAACAAAAAGGTAGATCCGCCGAGGCGGAAGCCGAATTTGAGAAACTTTTGGGAGGATTGCACGTCAAATCTGTAATGGCAGACCTATCAAAGTCAGACAGAGGAGATGAGCTGGACATTAAAAAAATTTCGGAGTTATTTTATGGCCGCCATTTCAGAGGTATCTATGAATACTTCTCACTCAATATATAATAAATATATAGTTTATCCAATGTATACTTATTGATTTAGTGGCCACAAATTTCTGCTTAAACTTTTCTTTTATGTGACAGGCTTATCTAGAAGCAACCAAGGACAGAAGAGATACCGTGCACAAATTATAACAGTTTTTCGCTTTTAGAACTCTCTTATATAACGGTCTATGTAACGATTTTCCCTCTACTTTCTTTTGAATGTAATTTTGACAAAAGATATATATAAAATCAACTTTTTACAATATATGTCAATATATTTTAAGTTAAAAATATTCTTAATTTTTCGTATTACTTTTATTTCCGATTTAAGCAACACTATTTATATTTATATATTTTTTAAAAAGAGTATATAAGCTCTTAATTCAATTTTGGAATTAATTGATAAAAAATGCGTCGATAATTATTGACAAATAAAACTCATAGTTTATTATTGATAATTATTGACGGTAGGTCACCATCGTTTGATGTTTTCGACAACTTAAAACACGAAAGATCGTTCGGTGGACTGACTCTTTCGATAATATCTATTAATGACAGTTTTGTTCCGTTGAAAAAGGTGATTCCTAACGTAGTAAATAAGGTTATAACCATAGTTTCTATTGTTGCAATCCAAAAAAAAAAAATACTGGTGCATTTAGGGGTATGATAGTAGCCATGGTAGTGGTGATTTAGCTGTGAGAGAAGAAATATATTAGCGAAAGAGAGAAGTAATATGGATGTAACTAGGGAAACCAAAAGGTAGGTTGTAGAATAATAAAAGAGAATGATAACATAGGCTATGAAAATTGATGGGATTTTAATTATATCACAAGAGTATAACTGTCGATGAGACAGTATGCAAGCATGGATCGTCTTCAGAGACTAAATTGTTATTATCTTTAATTTCTCATTAAATTAAAATGAATAGATTGTGAAATATGAATTTAAACTAAAAATAAAAATAAGCAAATAATTAGAAAAATCTAGGACTTTGGATTTCACCACTATGTTGCATACTAAAAAATTAAAAAAAATTATATAATATGCTCTTAAAAACTACTCAAGACGATTTCGGACGCAATGGACGTCTTGAAAAATATAACGTTGCATTCAATTAAATTTCTCAAAATACTAACAACTCCAATGACTTAGAAATGTTGGGCTCTAAATAAAAATATAAAACACTTTTAAACAAGCATGAGGACACGTAAAAAGAATTGTTATCATGATAATCAAGAAATAAAGACCAAAGAAAATTATAATTAAAATAGATTAAAACTCTCTAGTACACATTATTGGGCTTCATCCGTAGCCTTAGTGAATAAATCATTTCATTACAAAAAAGAAGTAAAATAAAAGAACTAACTAATTGCTCTGGAAAAATTCGGACCAAAAAAACCACACCCGAACACCTTGTTCCGTTCTCCTATCTATACATATTAGAGAGAGTAGCCTTTGATACCACCGTACCCAAAATCTTCCCATAACTTTTGTGTAATTTAATAGTATAATGCATATACGTATGTTGTATGGTAAGTGAATATCTCTAGCTCATGTCTTTCTTTATTTTGTTCACTTTGTTGACAAATTAAGGATTTCCAAATCCCTTTTAAACACGTGAGACAATCTAAAAAATCAGCCACTCCTCCAAAGTATATATATATATATATATATTGTTTAAGCCACAAATCTTTTCGACTAAAACAACCAATCAAATTCTTAAATATCAATTAAAGATTAAAAACGAGTAACAGCCAAACATCTTAGTATTGATTTTATAAAATCATTTCTGTACGATACATAAAATCATTTCAGTACGATACATATGATCAATCAAATTTAACATTTTCGGTCTATGAACTTTACATTCTTCAATTAAATACAAAAATCCCTACTTAATCTAATTATTTCTCCTAGATTCATACCTAGAAATTTCTTCTCTTTCTTTCTAAGGATTTTTTCCTCTTTTTTTTCCGACCCCTTCTTTGTTATCTGGCTTCTTCTATTTATAGATTTATTTACTGGGTCCCTCTTTGTGTAACGCGTCATTTTCTCCAGTCTGGTCATCGTTCCTTGATCGATTCTTCTTTGGGTCGATGCTCTCGTGTCATTTTATCCAGTCTTGTCGCCATTCTTGGATTCCCTCTTCTTTGGTTCGATCCATTTTATTTTGATGTACCCATCGTTCTTGTATTTCCTCTTTTATCTGGTGCGATCACTAGTTGACAGATCACTCTTAACTGCTTCTTGGTTCGATGCTTTATATATTCAACACGTGTCTTCCTATCTTTATAGACTTCTGTTATCTCGATCATTAAAATAATTCGAGTAATTATTTCTTTTACTTTCTCGATTATCAAGATAATAGAGTAATCATTATTTTTACTTTCTCGATCTGTCATCATTTAATGATGTTTGTTTTATTCGATGTTATCCAACTTTCTCGATCATATGTGTCCTTCATGCAATTCATTGTTTCAGATGCTTCGTGTCTTTTCGATATTTGATATCTTTAATATTGATTGTGTGATTCTCGCTCTTTTTTATTTGGTTGCTTCCTATCTCGATCTTCTTCCACGTGTCATGCTTCTTTTATTTACTAACAATTTGCCCCCTGCTTCTCTTTTTTACAAAATCCTCTAGCGGTTGATCCAAGATTTTGAAAAATGGAGAAGGACTTATCATTTTAACTTTTTTTTCAGTTTCTTTTTCGCACGTTATCCGAGTTTTCCGCTGGCATTAATTGTATTAGCACGTTACTGATTTTTCCGGCTCTGCATTTATTGTTTCTATACATATGATTGTGTCAGCTAAACTTTTTTCGATAGAATCAAATCTTTACTTATTTTTTCCTTTTCCCATTTTGTGGCGGTTTTAATTCTTTCCTTTAAATACCCTGCAACTTTTTACTGTCTTCTCATAGTTATTGCACTTTGTCTTCCTTAAACTTTTTAAATTTCCCCACTACTCAGGAGTTCTTTTCTCATCAGTTGATTTCTTCTTTATCTTGATCCGACTATTGTTCACTTCTTTTCTTCATGTAAGTAATTTTTTCTTGACTTATGTTTTCTTTTCATGATCGAAATGATGGTTATCTTTTTCACTGTAATTATTTCTAGATAATTTCTTCTCATGTTAACTTTCTGTTTCTTATGTTTCTTTTCCTTCAGATTTCACACTATGCCTCATAGAAAATCTGATGCCACTGGTAATCAAGGTGAGAGCAGAAGGTCGAGTAGGTCTTCTACTTCGAGATACGCCGTCTCTCGTCATGATTCATCCCCTGGTATTCCCACCCCTGCTGCACTTCGCACTGTACGTAATTCTACCCCTGATACTCTTAATCCTTCCTCCAAGAGTAAACGGGCGTTGTCTTCTTATAGTTTTCGATCTATGGACATCGAAGAATTTAAGAGAAAACATAATCTTCAAGGATTTAAGGTTTCTTTCTTTGATGATACTTCCGACATGATGACCTACGATTCAATGAAAAATTTTCATTATAGCCATCACAGACTGTTAATTTCTGCTGGTGCCTTAGAAGCTGGCCTTCGTCTCCCTTTGTATGAAAAGAATAATCCCTTCCAGTTCATAGTTCTTGCTACTCGCAATAGGGCTCCTCATACTCAACCTCGATCCATCACACAATATAATGGTAATTGGTGGCGAATTCTCGATGAATGTATTCTTCGCAGTGAGGGTCGTACCCGTCTTTCATGCTACATTCCCGATCCTTCTGAACGTACTCATTATACACCTGAGAATTTCCAGAATACTTATGGTGATGGTATTACCATTAAAATTTTTGTTAAATGGAGTGTTAGTCCTGTTTGCAAATTCTCCCAATGGTTTCCCTTACTTCGAGAAGTCGACGACCCTAGAATTAAGATACCTCCATATACCAAAGTCGATTTTCCTTCAAATGAAAGAATCCGCCGGGAACACGATTACAGATGGTATCGTACCCCTATTCTGATTGAAGGGCCTTGGGTATATGGTGACATTCCTAATAATGAAATTCAACATCTTCGAAACTGTTTCCCGAACTATTGTCCCTGGAGGTTAAACTTTGATGATTATAAGTTTGAATTCAAGGTTCGAATTTCTCAATTCATATCATTATTTTTAGATATATTTCGATCTTTAATGTTTTCTTAAAATGTTTTCACTTTTTTGGTTCCAGGTCGATCCTTCTTTAGACATCGAAGTTCCTCTTCCTCCACCTGAACGCGGTATTCAAATTGTCGAGGGTAGACAAATGATCGAACCCGTAGTTGAAGGTAAAGGAAAACGGAAATTAGTCCTTGCAACAGAGAAGAAGCAGAAAAATTCCAGAACTCTTGTGCTTTCCACTGAGGTTGTCGGAGGGATAACTTCAAATTTAAACAGTGGAGAAGGAAGTTCTGTTGTTGCTTTACCATCGGATCAGTCTGATCCTATCGATGTTATTCCTGTTTCTTCGATCCCAGCTGAAATTGTGGTATCGGAACGGTCCGATCTCATTATTGCACCTTCTTCTGGTACTTCAATCGATTTTTATAATATTATTTCTCCATTGCCTTTTGATTTTGTGCTTGATACTCCCGTACCTGATAATGGTACATTAGGAGATTTTTCTGGTTTTCCTCAAGAAGAGGGAGATGATGTTGTTATTGATGAAGATATTGTTGATGTAGTGAATGAAGTAACTCATGTTGAAGAAGAAAATACGTTGGAAAAGAATAATGCTGAAGTAAATCCGGCCGGTGATGTAGAAAATGTGAATGTTAAAACCAATGCCACTCTTGTTGAAGAATCAAATGATATTGATTGTACTGAAAAAGTAACTTCTCCTCCTTCTAGTACGATCGCTCCTAGTGTTTCGATCCCTACTGAAGTCGAGGGCACTACTGGAGTTTCTTCGGAACCGATCGTACCTACCGAGACTTTGGTTCGATCTTCTCTGTTACTGTTGTGGTCGATACTGAAATTCCAAGTGCCGATCCTTCTATTCTGAAGTCTCTCTCTAATCAAATTGCCAGTGTCAGTACTGATGAAGGTCTTAATTTAATCGGTGATGAAGAAGAGGCTTACAAGTGGTTTCTTTCTCAGGGACTTTTGTATACTTCATCAAATCCTGATATTATTAAATCTGATTCTTGTTTCATGTCTCGATTTCGGGATTCACTTAGTGCGATTCCTATAGATGAAACTCAGGATGCGTGGTCTAAGAACGATATTCTTGAGCAAACATTTCCTGTGAATCCTCCTTCTTCCTTTACTGAAGTTTTAACTGTTGCCGAAAGTTCATCATATTTATTTCCACAGCAAGCTTTGGCTCAACTCCAATATGGTAATGATTGTTTATTTAGTGGTTATAAATTTTATAAGGCTCGAGCCACCATGTTGGGGTTGCTGTTTAAGAACGAATCAGTAAAAATGAAGGGAAGAAACGATACATTACAACAAGCAAATGATGAGTTGAAGCAGCAAAATAATCTTCTTCAACAACAACTTCAACAATTCCAACAGCTTCAACAACAACATCAGCAACAACAAGAACAACTCCAGACCATCGAAGTTCTTCAGAATCAAAACCAAGGTTTATTTTTCATTCTTCTTCAATTATTATTCTATTTTATTAATCTATATGAAAAATTTAAATTTTATCCTGGGTCCAATGGAAAACTTGGAAACCTTATTTAGGTACGATCGTAGAATGGTACAATTGAATAATCATGCAAAGGAAATTGATGTGATTTGGGATTACCCAATAAAATAACCGCAATCGCACGGCGTCTAACTAGTAGACAACGGCAAGTACGGGTCGAACCCACAGAGAGCGGGGAAATACTGCAATTAATACCTCTAATAAACTAACCAAGAGGAATATTTTTGTGATTTTTATATTAATAAATAAAATAATAAACTAACTAAACTAATAAAATGTGACCGAGTAGAGAGAGTCGATAACCAGGGTTTTTCAGTATCCACCATTATTTAATTCATGAATATTTAGAGTCGCAAATATCACTGGGACGCCCTAAACATGATGCATCAAAAAGCCCTAGTCTCAAGCATACACCATAAAATTGCGCTAGCGAGAAAATTGTACGAAACTAATTGAAGGTCTACAAATAATACTTGGCTATTCTAAGTATATGATGTAATTTTAGAAGTGGTAAAAAAAGATTCGATTCTCGAACTTGTGAAGGTGATGATTTTAGAAAATAATGATTTAAACTAACTCTAGAAAATTCCAGGAGTAAGAAAAAGACTAAATAACCTAAAGATGATTTTTGAATAATTTTAACAATACCAGGAATCAGGAATCAGGTAATTCTAACAACCTATGTGATTAATCAGATAATTCTTTTTAAATTAATTGAAGCCCAAATAATTGCCAAAATTGGTTTTGTTATGCTAACAAACAGAGGTAAATGACAAGCATGGATTATCAAAATTAATTAACTAAGCATAATCCATCAAGCAAAAGCACAACTGTTGAAAGAAAACCGTTTTTACTATTCAAAACTATGCAATTTTAATGATAAAAGAATTATAAATAATTATTAGAAAATAATTAAATCACATAAAATTGAGAAAATTACCTTATCCATCATCCCAGTAAATAGACTTAGCTCATGGTGGAAAAAGATTGCTCAAAAGTTGATTTCATTGCTCAAAATATTGATTACAAGGTGAAATAATAGTGCAACAGCCAAACAGCAACGGGTATAAACGTCACAGGAACAGGGTTCAACTGTTACAGCACGGTTTTAAGCAACAAAAGAGGGAAGAAATGGTAACAGACAGATTTGAAACAGCAACAGTTAAAACTGTTGCACTGTCTTCTTCTTCAGCGGCGATGGTGAAGAACACCGATCACCGGGAGCAGCAGCAGTGACCGGCCGATGTCGGAACTTGAACGGAAAATAGCAAAAGTGGTTCTGGAGCTTCGTACTTTAATTCTGAAGATTGTAAACTCCTTATATAGGCCCTGTGAGTCTTCTAGGATGTTCTAATCCCATTATAACTCGGTGATTTGACGAGAAATCGATAGTTATCCAAAACCGAAACATGTTCCTGTTTCCGTCCAAATTCATGATTCTCCAGCCCTTATCTTCGGCTTCTAGGGCTTCTAATCGATTATACGAACCTTCAATTAGATTGGGTACTTATCAATTTGCTGAAATCCCATCAAAATTGCGATTTGATTTGAGTCCTGTTTTGCCGATGAAGCTTTGACCTGGTCAACTAGGTTTGACTCGGTCAACTGACTTTGACCGAGTTGACTGGGCCGAGTTGACCCGCTGAGTTGGTCCGATCCAGCCCATCCCGATCCAAGGGTGCCCCAATCCAAAGTGTGGGTGCCTTGATCCATTTTCCCGGGTGCTTTGAACACTTTTTGAGCCAATTTTTCCACAAATCTTTATTCTTCTAATGTCCCTACAAAAGCAATAAAACACGTAATAGACACAAAATCGAATACTAACTCACTAGAAATTAAGGTGCAAATTAGACACTAAAATGTGTCTATCAGTATACCCCATCAAAAGATTTAACCTAAGCATGGAATATCAAATAAGTAGACAAATATATTTTTAGAATAACAACTGTATACCAGAAACATGGAACATCAAAACCATAGGCCAAGCATGCACCATAAACGACAATACAATTGTTTAAAGTCATGAATTTAATCTATTTAAATCATAATGGTCTGTATCAAATATTTAATTCAATTGATCTAAAACTGTAAGTGGTTTCAACATTAAACCCTAGTTACAAATTAATTTAGAACATGGAGAAGGATTTCTTAAAACCCATAAAACGATTAGACAAAATAGAGGAAAAGAATTAAAACAAACTTGGCAGTCGTATAGTTGATCTCCGTCTGATATTCCTCTGTCTCTCTTCTCAAAAGTGTACAGGAGCTATTCCTTTTCGTCCCAATCTGTCTGCGGCCACAAAAAGCTCCCCAGAAAAACTGTCCTCAGAACTCCTGTACACGCCCCTTTTATAATCTCTCTCAACCCTAGGTACTGTCCCCCACCGTGATGTACTTCCCTCGTGTCAGCCAATAAAAGTAAAGCAAAAAACCAAAAAGGACAACTACAGCCTATCCCTCTAGCTCCTCTCTCTCACGTGTGTGCTTCACAACCAATTCATATCTCTCTTAACCTACACCGATCTAACCAATAACCTAATTGCACTCACATCTGCCCTTGACAGTAGCCACCTGCTCACGTCCTTTTCTAACTTCTTTCTTTAGCCTAGCAGCACCTTGACGCACTATCATTACCTAGCATATGGATAGATGATCGAAATGTCTCCATCTATTGTACTTCTACTCTAGCCTGTTCCCTTTTTATCATTTCAATCAATTAACTCCATTACCATCATCTCACGTCAATCAATGCATCAAAAGAACTTCAACAAATGCATTCAAATGCTTTTTTTTCTTTTATCACAGCCGTACCTTCACCACATGAAACTCTCACCTACCACCTTGCAACAGCCAACATCACTTAGCTAGCACTGCCACCTACTAGACTATCACAGCCGTACCTCCTCTTTCAATTCTTGTCATTCACATCATACTCAAGGACTAGCATCAACTCAATAGCCATCATCACATAATTATCCAGCCGTTCATCACGTCTCCATCATCATCATAGGCTAGCCTCTCACCATAGACCACAGTTTTCATCTATTGCCCCACCTTCACGTGAAATCATTGCTTCTCAAAAGCTGTACCGTCCTCCATGTCTTCCTTGTTCACTTTAAATCAAATGTATACTGTCCGCCAACTAACCAAAGCCTCGCTGCCTTGACGTACACCATTTTCACTTCCACGACAGTAGAGCTCCTCAACTTCACTAATTTTCGTGAGTTCTTGTAATATCAAAAAGGGACGCCAATAATAAGTCCATTTAACCAAATTAATTGTAACGTCGGGATTTATACAAATCATCTAATAAGACAATAAAAATATATTATTAATATAAATTCGAGCGCTAACAAATATAGATTAAATGGTAAAAATGTATCAATTAAGTGCTTATCAGAAATCTACAAAGAGATGAATGTGGTTAGAGAAAAACTAACTCAATTGAACGATAGTTTTGATTTAGCCACTTGGAGGCGTAATAAAGCTGAGTCAAAATACAAAGAAGTTGTAAAATTGCTTACTCTGAAAGAAATAGAGTTTAAATCTGTTGTTAGAGGTACATTTTTGGTATACCTGATCTTTTGGCTTATTACACCATAAAATTTATCTAATATTTTCTTGTATTTTCAGAACTGGAGAGAAATTAAAGAGTGAAGAATATGAACTTAATGAAGTTAAAGATCGAGCAACTCAAGCAGAAAATGAACTTAATACAATGAATGATACAGTGAAAAACATCACTAAAGAGTTAAAGACTTCTGAAAACAATGTGTCTCTTGGTGCAACAAAAGTTCGGAGTTTACAAGCTTAATTGTCTGTTGAGCTTTCCAAGATTGTAGCTCGTGAACAAGAAATTGTATCATTAACCACAGAATTAAATGAAGAAAAAGATCAAAGATCACGTTTTGTTGCTCAAATAGAAAAAGATCAACAAAAGATCGAAGATCTTCAAAAAGAAATCAACTTTGGGCGTGACTTTGTTCATTGGGTTCGGCAGGATGCTAAAGCGAAAATTGCAAAGTCCTTCAATACTGCTTTAGATCGTGCACAATCCGATCCTTCAGTGCTCAGTAAATGCGCTTCTATGCCTGCAGTTCCTCCTCCACCATCGCGACCCAGTCTTCCCGATGCTTGATTATGTTCTTTATAATTTCATCTATTGTTGGCTTCACCATCTTGTACTTTGTCTGTTTTTCAAGAACTTTCTTTCGTAACCTTTGATATGTTTTTAATGTTGTTCCCTGCACAAGAAAATTTGGTTAAGTAATCTTTTTGGCTATCATATGACTTTCCGAGTACCATGAATTGAAGTACTTTTTACCTCAAATCATGTTGTTCGAGATCCCACACATACGAAACAAACCCGAGCCAGGGGTAAGATACAGGGTTGGTCCCGAACTGTACTTTGAAAATTGATAAACCAATAATTAGGAACCCCTTCTTTATAAGAATTTCGTTGTTAGTGAAATTCTTTAAGGATGTTTACGTTTTGTGTATGATTGTGTCGTCAATCGCAACGCTATCCAGAATATGATGTTCCTGGAATAATTTTGAGCGCTCAAAGTATATGAAATTCCGGGATTAATGGAATTTTTATCAATGATCATAGTATTTTCCAAGATATGATGTTCCTGGATTCAAAGTATATGATATTCCGGGATTAATGGAATTCTGATTAATAATTACAGTATTTTCCAAGATACGATGTTCCTGGAGTGATTAAATTATAAAAGAAATTACTGAATTAGTTGGCTATGTACCTGCCTTTTGTGTTAACATTGCATTGTTATTCACGGATAGTAAAGATTTAAGTATTGTGCATTCCATGGATGCTGTAAAACTTCTCCTTGCATATTCTGGAGATAGTACGATCCTTGTCCCGCTGACGCTTGAATTATGTATGGACCATCCCATGTTGGTGCGAATTTTCCTGCATTTTTATCTCTTTGGTATTCCGTTATTTGTCGTAGGACATATTGGCCTTGGACAAAGTTTCGTGATTTTACACGTTTATGGTATTCTCGAGCTAATCCCCTTTGATAATTTTCCATCTTCTGGAGTGCCATCTCTCCTTTTTCTTCCAAGTCATCCAATTTTTGTAACATAAGATCTGAATTAAGATTTTTCTCCCATGCTTCTGTTCTGGTTGTAGGTAAAATAACCTCTGTTGGTATTACTGCTTCCGTACCATAAGTAAGTAGATAAGGTGATTCTCCAGTTGAAGTTTTTCTTGTGGTTCTATATGCCCATAATGTATTATGTAACTGTTCGCACCACTTTTTATAATACCCATCCAATGTTTTCTTCAGATTTGTTGCGATCGTTTTATTTGTGGATTCTGCTTTCCCATTGTTTTGTGGGTAGAAAGGTGTAGATTTATGCTTTTGAATATTATACGTTTCAAATAACATATCGATATTCTTTCCTTGGAATTGTCTTCCGTTATCAGAAACTATTGCTGCGGGAATCCCAAACCTACAAATGATATTCTCGAATAGAAATGTAAAAACATCAGTGTCTCTGATTCGTGCTAATGCTTTCGCTTCTACCATTTGGTGAAATAATCGGTAGCCACAATTAAATATTTTCTTTTCTTTATTCCTTCAACTAATGGTCCAACTATATCAACTCCCCATTTTGCAAATGGCCATGGACTAAGTATTGAATTTAATTCTGTAGCTGGTGCTTTGATTTTCTTACCAAATCGGTGATACTCTTCGCACCTTCGAACCATTTTTTCCGAATCTTTTAGCATAGAAATCCAGTAATAACCTTGCATTTTGGCTTTTAATGCTAACGATCGTCTTCCGCTGTGATTTCCTGCATCTCCATAATGTATTTCTTTAAGAATTCGCAATCCTTCTTTTTGAGATAAACATCGAAATAACGGTCCAAGGAAAGAATTTCGATAAAGAATTCCATCCCGAAGTTGGTAGCTATTTGACTTGAGTTGAATTTTCCTTGCTTCTTTAGAATCTGTTGGTAACACTTTATTTTGCAAATATTGATGTATCGGGACTCTCCAATCTGGTTCATTTGGTTGGTCATCTTCTTGTTGCGATGTAAGTGGGGTATTCCGTATTGCTGGGTCATCAATTTCTTCCATCGCACTATCCTCTTCTATATTATTTAATGTTTGTGCTCTTATGGATGGCTCATGTATTCTCCCAATTTTTACTGCTTTAGCTTTTGGATCATTTATCATAGATGAAACATATGCAAGTGCGTCGGCATGTCGATTCTTTTCTCGGGACAAATGTCGAAAAACAATGTTTGGAATACGATTTGTTAAATTCTGCACAAGGTTTTTATACCTTTCCAAATCTTCATCAATCGTTTGATATTTTAGCTCGATCTGTCTAATTACCACCTGCGAGTCACTTGTGAGTCTAACATCACTTATTCCTAGTTCAATAATGAGTTTGAGAGCATGGACCACTGCTTCATATTCTATTATGTTATTCGTATGCTCTTCGAACTCAAGATGAAATGAATGTACCATACGTTCTCCCCTTGGTGCTGTAATCACGATACCTATTCCTGCTCCTTCTTTATTTCGTGACCCATCAACAAAAACTTCCCATCGTCGTGAACTATTTGAATCCAAAATATCTAATGGCTCTTCTTCTTCACACCCTGGCAGTCCTTGAATTTCATATTCTTCCTCAATTGGAAAATCCGCCAAAAAATCAGCTAGAATTTGAGATTTCTGCGCAGTTTGTATTTCATAAACAATGTTGTATTGTTCCAGCTGAGCATTCCATTTCGCTATTCTTCCTACTTTTCCTGTATTCTTTAAAACTGACTCCAATGGTGCTTTTGTTAATATACGAACATAATGAGTAAGAAAATAAGTGCGTAACTTCTGAGTAGCAAATACTACTGACAAAATTAGTTGTTCAATCTTGGTATAATTTCTTTCTGCTGAATTCAGAGTCTTGCTGATGTAATATATTGGTTTTTCAATCTTCTCATTCGTTCGCACCATTACCCCACTGATTGCATTTTCTGTTGCCGCTATGTATAAGTTAATATTTCTTCTGGCTCTGGTTTTTGCAATGCTGGCAACGTGGCGAGATGTAATTTTATACTTTGAAACGCTTGTTCACAACGATCGTTCCATTCAAATTTATTTTTCTTCTTAAGTACATCAAAAAAGGGCTTGCATCGTTCTGATGATCTCGCAATGAATCTACTCAACGCAGCCAAACACCCATTTAACTTCTGTACACTTTTTATACTGTTTGGTGATGGCATATCTGTTATTGCTTGTATTTTCGCCGGATCAACTTGTATTCCATCTTTCGTAACCAAATACCCCAAAAATCGCCCTGAAGTAACACCAAAAATATATTTCTCTGGATTTATTTTCATTTTATATTTTCGTAATGCACCAAAGATTTCAGCCAAGTTCTTTAAATGATCATCAGATAATTTACTTTTTACTAGCATGTCATCCACATAAACTTCCAAAGTTTTTCCGATCCATGGTTTGAATATCGCGTCCACTAAACGTTGATATGTTGCTCCTGCATTCCGTAACCCAAATGGCATTCTGGTGTAACAATACAATCCCCACGGAGTAAAGAACGATGTGTGTTCCTGATCTGCTTCTGCTAATGCTATCTGATTGTATCCAGATTGTCCATCCATAAATGATAACATCTCATGTCCTTCAACGGCATCTACTAATTGGTCGATGTTCGGGAGCGGATAACTATCTTTTGGACACGCTTTGTTTAGATTAGTAAAATCTATACAAATTCTTACTCCACCATTCTTTTTCGGGACAATCACCATATTAGAAATCCATGTGGGGTATCGTACTTCCCGAATGAATCTAGCACTTAAAAGTTTAGTTAATTTTTTTTCCACTGGTTCATGGTATTCTGGTGCGACCTTTCGTATCCGTTGGCGAAAGGGAATTGCATCAGGACGTATTTTTAATTCGTGTTGTACGATATTGGGATCGATCCCCGGCATATCTTCCATTCTCCAAGCGAATATATCTAAAAATTCACAAAGCAATTTAACTAACTGTTGTTCCAGATCTGCTTTTATTAACATCCCAATTCGCACTTGTTTTTGGGCAATTCTGTAGTGCCAATATTTATGACTTTTGTTTCTTCTACTGGGGCGAAGACTGGTTTCGAAATCCCAGTTGGAGTTGGGGTCTCCTTTAATTGATACATCGTCCCTTTATGATGTTGGTCTACCTGATTTTCTTGATTCTGACTGCTCTCTCCTTTTTCATTTACCGTTTTATTTTTTGCATGCTTTTCTAAATATTGACTTATTTCTTCCTCCTTTGCTTTAACTCTTCGTTCCTTTTTCTTTTTATGTTGTAGATGCTCCCGTTCCTCATTCATTCGTGTCTCTGCCATTATACAAAACTTAGCATCTTCTTGATCACCCTTTATCTCCACCTCTCCTTGCGGTGTTGGAAATCGTAAATATTGATGATATGTTGATACCACACCCTTCAATTGGTGAACCCATCGTCTTCCAATTATAGCATTGTATGGTGATGGTGCATCCACAACACTAAATCTTGTCAAAATGTTGATCGGTCCAGCTGAAACTTCAAGATCAATGTCTCCCTTTGGCTTGGAAGATATTCCATTAAACCCATAAATGATGTATCGTGACAAAATCAACTGATCTTCTTTAAAACCCATTTTACAAAATGTATTATAGAACATCACATTTAATGAAATGCCCCCATCCAAAAGTATTTTCTTTACATTCCAGCCTGATATCAATAATGTTAACACAAGAGGGTTATTATGCATTTCAATTTCTTGGTTTACTTCTTGTGCAGAAAATGTCAATGGATATGCCATCCAATCTTCCCATAATTCTGCTTGCCTTCCTTGAATTTTAAAGGCTTCATGGTTCCGAATTCTCCTGCACAATTTCTTTTTGATTGCTACATTCAAATCTGTATCATTCTTTTCCGCATATGATATCATATTAATTGTTTGTTCATTATATGGAATGCGTATTGCCTTGCTTTCATCATGTTTCTTTGTTGGTTCAACTTTCTGAACAAATTCCTTTAACTCTCCAGCATCGACCATTCTTTGTACTAATGCTATAAAATTTCTACAGTTGTTTGTTGTATGCCCTTTATAACTATGATACTCACAATAGTCTTTTGAATGTTGTGTAAACTCTGGTTGATTACCCTTTGTTATTGGCCATTGAAAATTTGGCCGATTCTTCAAAATATTGAATAATCTGAAATATGAAACATTAAGCTTGGTAAACGTTCTTTCTCGAAATTGCTGAGCAAAGTTTTTACCATTCCCTTGTCGAGGATGTTTCAATTCTCTTGAATTGAATTTCGGAAGAAATTTCCTTTTCTGATCGAGCGATTCCTCAACTGAATTTGTTCTCCTTGTATTTCCTTGGCTTATTGAATTAATTCTCGATCCTTGCTCTTGTATGTCTTGGAGCCTCGCACATGTTTCTATTATTTCTCTTAACTGGCCTTCAGTTTTTGGATTATTTCGGTGAATTTCAACAAAAAGCTGGCTTTTCCGATCAACAATCCCCCATTTGTAATGGTTTATAGCTGTTATTGGGTCTAATTCACCTATTGCTTGACATATTGCATGCCATTTGGTTGTATATGATCGGATCGATTCTTCTGGCCAAGATGTTAAAGAATAAAGCTTGTCCTCCCCTGAATCAACTGGTTTTTTATACATGTATGCTTCAAGAAACTTCCTCACCAACTGTGCGTAATTATGGATGGAATTTTCCGGTAATCTATCGTACAACAATAATGCCGTCCCTGTTAAACTGGATGGAAAACATTTACACATGATTGCTTCATGATCGTCCCACCGAGTCATCACTCGATTATAATACTTTAAATGTGATGTTGGATCCTTAGTACCATCGTAACATTCGAACACTGGAATATTATATTCTCTTGGTAATGATACACATGTCAAATGTTGCGCTAACGGTGTTCGTTTTGCTTCTTTCAATACCTCTTCTATTCTTCCCCCATCTTTATTTTTTAATCCGTTAATTTCTTCTTTCATTTGTTCCATCGCTTCCAAGCATGTTTCCCATTGGGTTCATTGAATCTCTTTCTCTTGTTGCCTTCTTGCTCGAGATGTCGATCCTACTAACACCATTCTTTGATCTGGATTCCGTTGTTCACTTCTTGATATTTGTCTACTTGACATTACCTCCTGATTTCGTATTTTGGTCACAGCTGGTCTTTGCTCTCGCTGAATTACATCTTTTAAAACTTGATTTTCGGTTGCTAGTAATTCAATTCGATGGTTGCTTGCTCTTTGCTTCTTTCTCATTTCATTTATTTCTTCTAATAAATCCTGTATTTGCTGCATCTTTCTTTGAGAGCTCCCATGATCTGAAGAAAAATTCTGAACCACTGTATTTGGTGTTAATTCTTGATTTGGGGTAGGATTTCCCTCGTTACTTTGTTGTTGTCCTGATTCTCTTCCTTCCTCTTGTCTATCCTCCCAGTCTTCGTTATTATTTTGGTTCCCAGAATTAGCGTCTTGAGACATATTTTTCAGAACCTATTGTTTTTGTTTTTTTTTTTTTTCTAACTATTTTTCGCCTTGCTGATTGCTTTCCTTTCTCGATATCTAGAAATTTTCCAGAAAGTCAGTCAAATGAACTCTTACACATCAAAGTCATAAGAGATTCTATTTATTACTTTAACTGTAAATTCTTCCTATCA
>JAJJMC010015296.1:4772281-4822105 GCA_023531435.1 Papaver californicum
CAAGGGGACAATAAGGCATTTATGCAACGATTTCAAGAAAGAGTGTTTACAAAGCTAAATATCTCATACACCGACTTATTTGATATCATAAAAACTAAACCAGATTTTCAATGGCCATCTTCAAAAGGAAATCAACCTGAGTTTACACAACGATCAAAAAATTATTGTGGTTACCACTGTTATAAAGGTCATGCAACAGAAAACTGTAGGAATTTCATTATCCTGGTACAGAAAATGATAGACGTGGGTGATAGACACATTTTAGTGTCTAAATTGCACCTTAATTTCTAGTGAGTTAGTATTCGATTTTGTGTATATTACGTGTTTTTATGCTTTTGCAGGTACATTAGAAGAATAAAGATTTGTGAAAAAATTGGCTCAAAAAGTGATAAAGGCACCCGGGACAAGTGTTATTGGCACCCCAAGAATGGATAAGGGACACCCTAAAATCGGGCCGAGTCAACTCAGTCAACACAACGGGTCAACTCGGTCAACCCAGTGAGTCAACCCGGCCCGAGTCACCGATCCAACTCATCGGGACAGTCCACTGAATCAACTGTACATTCAAATTCACGTGAAAAATGGGTTCTTTTGCTTCCAAATTTACACACAAGCTAGAAGAGATTGATACAAGACTAAACACATCGATTTGGAGTGATTTTAGCCGGAAAAAGAGGTTCCCGGAGTGTATCCATCCGGAAAAAGGAATCACTCTTTGATTCGGATTTGGGAAGATTTTGGAGTGTTTTAAAGAGTTCTATTAGGTTTAGAACTCTCCCTAGGGTTTGTAGAGCCTATATATATGAAGAGAAGCCGAAGAAATCAAACACGAAAACCTAGAGAAGAAATCAGAGAAATTCCGGCCACTTCCGGTCGCCGCCGGTGACCTGCTGCTGCTCCGGCCGGCGTGTTCTTCATCCACCATCACCGAAGAAGACGATCTTGTAACATCTATATACGTTGCATATCCAGTGTTACATTCTGCTCCTGTTGCCTATTCTTTCAAATCTTTGTTGCTTAGAATACTTTCTGTTACAGCTGAACCCTCTCTTGCAACATTTATAAACGTATCTGTTCAGCTGTTGCACTATTATTTCACCTTGTAATCAACTTTTTGAGCAATGAAAAGATCTTTTGAGCAAGTTTTCTTCACCATGGGCTAAGTTTACTTACTGGTGGATAAGGTATTTTTCTCAATTTTATGTGATTTAATTATTTTCTAATAATTATTTATAATTCTTTTGTTATTAGAATTGCATAGTTTTAAATAGTAAAAACGGTTTTCTTTCAACAGTTGTGCTTTTGCTTGATGGATTATGCTTAGTTAATTAATTTTGATAGTCCATGCTTGTGATTTACCTCTGTTTGTTAGCATAACAAAACCAATTTTGGCAATTATTTGGGCTTCAATTAATTTAAAAAGAATTATCTGATTAATCACATAGGTTGTTAGAATTACCTGATTCCTGATTCCTGGTATTTTTAAAATTATTCAAAAATCATCTTTAGGTTATTTAGTCTTTTTCTTACTCCTGAAATTTTCTAGAGTTAATTAGAATCATTATTTTCTAAATTCATTACCTTCACAAGTTCGAGAATCGAACCTCTTTTTACCACTATATAAAATTACATCAGTGGGAGAGTTAAAAGAATATATTCAAAGGACCGAACCAGTAGCTAGACCCGATAAAGGCAAAGCAGTGCATATTCCGTATAATGAACCCACCATTAATGTGATATCATACTCCGAAAAAAGAGATACTGACGTAAATACTGCAATCAATAAAAATTTATGTAAAAGGATTCGAAATCATGAAACTTTTAAGGTATCGGGAAGAATAGCAGAAGCATGGGAAGATTGGATGGCATCCCCTCTAATTTTTTCAGCACGGGAAGTAAATCAGGAAATTGAGATGCACAATGATCCATTAGTCCTTACGTTACCCATGGCAGGATGGAATGTTAGAAAAATCCTTATGGACGGGGGCAGCTCGTTGAATGTTTTATTTCATAGTTCATTTCGCAAAATGGCATTTACAAAAGATCAATTACTCCCATCCCGATATATGATTTATGGATTCAATGGAATGGCCTCAAGACCAGAAGGAGATATAGACTTGCAAGTATCAGTTGGACCAATCAACATTCTAACAAGATTCAGTGTTGTAGATGCTCCATCTCCGTATAATGCAATCATTGGGAGATGCTGGGTACATCGGCTAAAAGGTGTAATTTCCACTTATCACCAATATTTGCGATTTCCAATACCACAAGGCGAAATGGAGATCAAAGGGGATCAAGATGATGCAAAGTTTTGTATAATGGCCGAGGTAAGAATGCATGAAGAACAGGAACAACAACAACAACAAAGGAAGAAAAACCGTAGGACCGAAGAAAAGGAAAATGAAATTAATCAATACTTGAGAAGGAACATTGAACAAAAGTCAGCAAATGAATTAGGAGAAAGCAGCAAGAGTCAAGGAAATTCAACAAATCAGCAACTTGAAGGACTCCCATAGCAATTAAAGGGAATTCCAACTCCAATCGGGAATCCAAAACCAACTTTCACTTCTATAGAAGAAACTAAAATTGTAAATATTGGAACTTTAGAATGGCCCAAGAGAGTACATATTGGAACTTTGATGAAAGAAGATGTGGATCAAAGTTTAATCAAATTACTTCGTGATTTTGTAGATATATTTGCATGGAAAATGGAGGATATGCCCGGGATAGATCCGAATATTGTACAGCATGAATTACGAATACGACCTGATGCTACACCATTTCGTCAACGGATACGCAAGGTTGCATCGGAATATCACGATCCAGTTGAAAAGGAATTAGCAAAGCTTCTAAGTGCGGATTCATTCGAGAAGTGCGATATCCAACATGGATTTCTAACATGGTGATCGTTCCGAAAAAGAACGGTGGAGTCAGAATTTGCATAGACTTTACTAATTTAAACAAAGATTGCCCAAAAGATAGCTATCCACTTCCTAATATTGATCAATTGGTGGACGCTGTAGAAGGTCATGAAGCATTATCTTTTATGGATGGACAATCGGGATATAATCAAATCGCACTTGCAGAAGCTGATCAGGAGCACACTGCGTTCTTTACTCCTCGGGGGCTGTATTGCTATACTAGGATGCCGTTTGGATTAAGGAATGCTGGAGCAACATATCAGCGTTTGGTTGATGCAATTTTCAAACCATGGATCGGACAAATATTAGAAGTTTATGTCGATGATATGTTCGTGAAAAGCAAATTATCAATTAACCATTTAAAAGACCTTTTTGAAATTTTTGGCGCGTTATGAAAGTACAAGATGAAGATTAACCCGGAGAAATGCACTTTTGGCGTTTCATCGGGGCGTTTCTTGGTTATTTGGTTACAAAAAATGGAATAGAAGTTGATCCAGCTAAGATCCAAGCGATCACAGATATGCCATCACCCAGCAGTATTAAAAGTGTACAGAAGTTAAACGGATGTCTAGCTGCTTTAAACAGATTTATTGCCAGATCATCAGAACGGTGCAAACCATTCTTTGAAATACTCAAGAAGAAAAAAATTTTGAATGGAACGATCAATGTGAACAAGCATTCCAAAGCATAAAGAAGCATCTAGCCACTTTGCCAGCATTACAGAAACCGGAACCCGAAGAGATATTAACTTTGTATATATCAGCAACAGAAGATGCAATCAGTGCAGTGATGGTGCGCACCAATGAAAAAATAGAAAAACCAATATATTATATCAGCAAAACCCTTAATTCGGCCGAAAGAAATTATACTAGGATCGAACAATTCATCTTGTCATTAGTCTTTGCCACACAAAAGTTACGTACTTATTTTCTCACTTATTATATTCGTGTCCCGAGCAAGGCACCGTTACAATCAGTATTGAAAAATACGGGAAAAGTGGGAAGAATCGCTAAATGGAATGCCCATCTAGAACAATTCAATATCATTTATGAGATGCAAACCGCACAAAAATCTCAAGTTTTAGCTGATTTCCTTGCAGACTTCCCAATTGAAGAAGAATATGAAATTCAAGGTCTGATCATTTAAAAAAAAAAAAAAAATTCATTAACGATTTATCTTTAACAATTTATTGTATTTATGATTAAAGGACTACCTGGATGCGAGGAAGAAGACCCACAAGATATTCTGGACTCGACAAGCTCTCAAAGGTGGGAAGTCTTTGTTGATGGATCCCGAAACAAAGAAGGAGCAGGAATCGGCATTGTGATTACTACACCAATGGGAGATCGAATGATTCATTCTTTTCGTCTTGAATTTGAAGAACATACAAATAACGTAGTAGAATACGAAGCTGTGGTACATGCATTAAAACTCATCATTGAATTGGGAATCAGCAATGTTCGACTTACGAGTGATTCGCAGTTGGTAATTCGGCAGCTTAAATTAAAATATCAAACACTTGATGCAGATTTAGTGCAATACAAAAATCTTGTTCAAATTCTGGCAATCCAAATCTCAAATCTTACTTTCCGGCATTTATCCCGAGACAAAAATCGATATGCTGATGCTTTGGCATTTATTTCTTCCATGTTAAACGATCCAAGTGTGACAACACTTAAAGTTGGAAGAATTTATGAACCTTCAATTCAGATAAAAGTACTTCATAATATGGAAGAAAATATAACAGAAAAAGTCCATGATCCCGCAATACAAAATGTCCCATTTACACCTCAACAAATAGATGATCAAACAAGTGAACTGGATTGGAGAATTCCGATTCATCAATATTTACAAGATAACATATTACCCACCAATTCTCAGGAAGTAAGAAAAATTCAACTCAAATCAGACAATTACCAACTTCGGGATGGAATTTTGTATCGAAAATCATTTCTCGGACCATTATCTCGATGCTTATCACAACAGGAAGGAGTTCGGCTACTTAAAGAGATACATTATGGAGACGCAGGAAACCACAGTGGAAGACGATCACTTGTATTAAAAGCCAAAACTCAAGGTTATTATTGGATATCCATGCAGAAAGACTCAGACAACATGGTACGAAGATGTGAGGAATGTCAACGATTTGCAAAAAGGATCAAAGCACCAGCCACAGAACTCAATTCTACACTCAGTTCATGGCCATTTGCAAAATGGAGAGTAGATATTGTCGGTCCGTTAGTTGAGGGTACCAAAAAGAGACGATACTTAATAGTGGCTACTGATTATTTCACCAAGTGGGTAGAAGCGAAAGCATTAGCTCGAATCAGAGACTCTGATGTATTTACATTTTTATTTGAAAATATCATATGTAGATTTGGAATACCAGCAGCCATAGTTTCTGATAATGGACAGCAATTTCAAGGAAGAAATATTGATATGTTGTTCGAGACATATAATATTCAACAATACAGATCCACACCATTTTATCCCCAAAGTAATGGACAAGCCGAATCCACGAATAAAACACTAGCAATGAATTTGAAGAAGACACTTGATGGGTATCACAAACGTTGGTGTGAACAATTGCATAACACTTTATGGGCTTATCGCACCACGAGAAAAGAATCCACTGGAGAATCACCTTTCCTTCTCGCATATGGTACACAAGCAGTCATACCAACTGAAATCATTCTACCCACGACAAGAACAGAAGCATGGGAGAAAAATTTAAATACAGATCTAATGTTAGAAAAATTGGATGATTTAGAAGAAAAGCGGGAAGTGGCACTCCAGAAGATGGAGAATTATCAAAGAAGGATAGCACGGGATTACCACAAAAAAGTTAAGTCCCGAAACTTTGTGCAAGGACAATATGTATTACGACAGATCCCTGAATACCATCGGGACAAATACGCTGGAAAGTTCGCACCAACTTGGGACGGTCCATATATAATACATACTTCAGCTGGACAAGGATCGTATTATCTCCAAAATATGCAAGGACAAACCTTACAATATCCTTGGAATGCACGATACTTAAAGCTTTATTATCCATAAAACTAACACAATTTCGGAAATCAGCACACGTATTCATATCTTTATTTTGATCTTTTATTTTACAATACGATGTCCTCTGAATTTATACTTACAATAAAATTCAAATCCAGGAATATTTTATTCTGGCAGAACGCTCCGATTGGCGACATAATCTAAATTCAAATCCAGGAATATCATATTCTGGAAAGCGTTTCGATTGGCGACATAATTCAATCTCAATACCCAAAGAGGTACATGTCATATTAGAATTTGAATAAATTCAAAACTTTTAATAAGGAAGGAATGTCTAACTTATGGTAATCATTTTCAGAGTACGTTCGGGACCAACCCTGTATCTTACCTCTGGCCCGGGTTTGTTTCGTATGTGTGGGATCTCGAATTATATGTATTGAGGTATATACACTTCAATCCATTGTACTTCTGAAACAATATGATTAACCTAAATTTTTTTTAAAATATTATATTTTGTACATGAACAATATTCAGAGCACAAAAGTAAGTCAAGCCTCAAAAACAAAACAGGATCAGGACACAAAGCTAGAATATTTAAAAATGAAGCTACAAATGCTAAAATCCAACAACAAATACAACTACACTTTTGGATTGGATCGACGGAGTGGTTGAGGAGGAACATCCGGAACAGAAGCACGACCACTCACCACAGAAGGATCGGCCTGAGCCCGCTCCAAAGCAGAATTAAAAGACATTGCAATTTTAGCTTTGGCATCTTGTCTTACCCAGACAACGTAAGCATGGCAGTAGTCAATTTCTGCTTGAAGATCTTTAATTTTTTCCTGATCTTTATCAACCTTCTCCTTTTCAGCATTCAATTCTTTTAATAGTTCATCAGCTCTTGATTGTACTTTTATCATTTCATCACCTTGAATGTTGAGTTGAGATTGTAAATCCCGAAGCTTAATCGTACTCAAAGCTACATTTTTCTCTGAAGTCTTCAGCTCTTCAGTAATGTTTGCTATTGAATTATTTGCAATGTTAAGTTCAGCTCCCGTTATTGTTGCTCGGCCATTAGCTTCATTCATCTTCTTTTCTAGCACTAAAAATCAGAGTGAATGTTAGCTAAACCATATAATACCATCAATAAAATCACCATATAACTCAACATATACCTCTAACTACAGATTTAAATTCTGCTTCTTTAAGGGTTAAAGTTTTCAGAACTTCTTGATACTTGGATTCCGCTCTATTACGTCTCCAAGTATTCAATTCAATACTATCAGACAACTGTGTTAATTTCTTCTTAACCAGTTCCATATCCAAATTTACTTCTCTTGCATGATTGTTCAATTGAATCATCCTACGCTGGAATCTAAACAGAGGTTCCAAGTCTCCTTCTGATCCCATAAATGAAGGGTAGATTTTTTTTTTTTTTTAAAAAAAAAAATAAAAAAAAAATGCATCAAGTACTGGAACGAACCATAGGATCGCACAAAGTACTGGAACAAACTATAGGATCGCACCAAGTACTGGAACGAACCATAAGATCGTACCCAATATAGGTATATGCTGGAACGATAGTACGAATCCAGGATAAAATATGAATTGAGAAGTAAGGACAAACCTTGATTCTGATCTTGAAGCTTTTCATTTTGATCCTCAAAAATTTTCAGCTGTTGATGTTGCTGTTATTGTTGTTCTTGTTGTTGTTGAAGCTGTTGCTGAAGATTATTGTTTTGTTGCCTGAGATTTTCAATTTCTTGCTGCAAAATCTCGTTCCCACTCTTTGCCTTTGATGTCTCGTTCTTGATCATCAGTTCCATCATTACGGCTCGAGCTTTATAAAACTTATACGCTGCAAACGTACAATCGTTACCGGCCTTAAGTTGAGCGAGAACTTGCTGAGGAAACGAGTATGATGAGCCTTCTGCCATGGTCAGAATCTCCCTCAAAGAAGAAGGAAGATTGAGCGGGTATGGCTGATCGAAAAAATTGCCTTCGAACCAAGCATCCCGAGCGCTATCCTTTGAAGCCGCACCAATTGAAGCCCGAAGCCTAGCCATGGAGGCATTATCGGACTTCGATGCATCGTGCTGAATGGAGGTATTTAAAAACCCTTTGGATACAAACCATTCAAAGGCTTCATCTTCTCTACCCGCAAGAGTAATTCCCTCATCTTCCTTATTGAAATACCATTGAAAGGGAGGATCAGCATTGGGCATTTCATCATCGCTATCATGAGAGGGAGTGGCAGGACGAGCTGATGTCCCGATAGGGGCACTTGATGTGTGAATGATATCAGAAGTATTCACATCCCCAGTAGGGCGCGGAGCATCAGGAACGATTGAAGTGGGAACACTAGGGATCGTACTTTCAGCATTTGATACTTCAGAAATTTCATTTCTTTGCTCTTCCACAACAATATTCTCATTTTCAGCATTTTCTTCAATAGCAACAGCCTCGATCAATTTTACTACATTATCTTCCTCAACAGCAACATCGTCTGCTTCCTCTTGAGGCAACCCAGAGAAAACTGTTAGTGTACCACCGCAAGGGGCGGCGTGCATTATGTCAAAGCTAAATGGAAGAGGAGAAAAAGTGTCGAACATATTTGAGGGAGCAGTAGTGTCTGGAACAGCTTCAAAAATAGATGAGGGTACGGAAGGCTGATTTGAAGGAATAATAGGTTCTCCCACGCTAACGGGAACATCGTTGATAATAACATGCTGTCCCGATACATCTGTTTGGACCGAACCTTCAGCAGTAGTTATAGGAATAGAACCACTTCACCCCTCAATTGTATTATCTCTAATTTCCCCTTCTTCTGTTTCGGAAGGGTACGATGGTCTTCTCATTTTTCTCCTTTTCTTTGTTTCTTCAGGAAAAACTAACTTACGTTTTCCTTTACCTTCAATTACTTCCTCTTCTTCCACTTTTTGTCTCCCCTCAACAATTTGAATACCAAGACTTCGGCGTGGAGGAAGAGGAGGGGCATCAGCAACAAGATCAGAATCAGGTTCAATCTGAAACACAGACATTTGTCTCATAAGAAATAATTTAACAACAATTCATAACAGTGTTGAAATAAAGAGTAACACAAACCTTATAATCGAACTTGTAGTCCTCAAAATTTAACCGCCAAAGGCAGTAGCTTGGGAATCGATTTCGAAGCACTTGGATTTCATTGGCAGGAATATTACCATAAATCCAAGGACCTTCAATTACGATTGGAGTGCGATACCACTTATAGTCATGATCCTGACGAATTCTTTCCTTTGTGGGAAAATCAAGCTTGGTTTTGGGAACATATTTGATTTTGGGATCATCAATTTCATGTAACAAGGAAAATCCCGAATGACTTTTACGAGCGGGACTGACACTCCATTTCACATAATTCTTCTTTGAGATGCAATCTCCATATGTGGCATGAAAATTCTCAACAGTATAACCTCTACGTTCTGAAAAATCTGGTACGTAGCAAGAAAGATTTGTCCGCCCTTCACTTCGAAGATAACATTCGTCAAGAATCCGCCACCAGTTTCCATTATATTGAGTAATGGATCGGGCCAGTCCATGAGGAGAACTACCTCGAGTTGCAAGGACCTCAAATTGAAAATGATTCTCTTCCTCGTATAAAGGAATACAAAGTCCGGCCTCTAAAGCACCAGCAGAAATTAATAAACGATTGGGCGAATAGTTAAACTTCTGCATCGCACTTAAAGTTAACACATCGGAATTTGGATCAAAAAATGAGACTTTAAAGTCCTGAATATCATGTCTTATCTTAAAATCTTCAATATCCATTGTTCGATAGCTACAAGATGCTTGAGAACGTTTATTTCTAGAAGTGCGGTTAACATTTGCAGTAGCCTCAGGAACTAGGTTACGAGCAGGCCGAGGCACGGCGTATCTAGAGGAAGAAATTCTAGCAGGTCTTCCAGATTCTTGATGGTCACCAGTAGCATTGAGATTCCTAGACGACATGATGTTTTACCTGAAAAGAAAGTTTTTAAGGATCAATTCAATCATATCTGTGAAAAGAATCAATCATGATTAGACATTTAAAGTAAGATACTCAAAAGAAAATTTTTAACATACCTGAAGGGAAGAGATAAACAATTGCTTGATCAAAGGAAAAGTAAATATATCTGGAGTTAAAAGCTTCTTAAAACTATTGGGATGACGAAAGTACTTGAAAAAACTCAAGGAAAGCAGAGAACAGCAACTTTAACAGGTAAAAGACAGAAGTGAAAAAGACTGCATCGTATTTAAAGCATAGAATAGAAACCGTCACAATTTGAAAAGGCATTAATTAAAGGCAAAGATTTGATTTCCTCGAAAACCGGAGTAACTGACACAAACGTGATAATAAAAGTTACTGCTTCCGAAAAGTTCGCATAACGTGTGAAAAGAGGTGATGAAAAAGTAGGGAGTAATAATTGTTCTTTTACTTTTTTCAAAAACCTCGGATCGACCGTTAAGATTTTTGGAAAAAGAAAAAGAAGGGGGCAAGATGTTAGGAAATAAAATAGAAGCGACACGTGTAAGACGATGAAGAAAGAAACAATGAAATTAAGAAGGACGAGAAGCACACAATCAAAGCCATATTAAAGTAACGAAATGGGACAGAAGTGACAGGCTGAGTAAATCTCTGCACGATTGACACGTACGATCGGGAAAGTAATATCACACTGATCGAAACAGACGGCATTAAATACATATTGAACGGGAAAGGAAGAATAATGATGAGCATGGAGCGGGAAAGTAAGGTAATAATTACTTTACTGACACATATGATCGGGACGAAGTTGATATTCAAGGAGCGAAGAGCACGTGTAAACCATGCAAAGAGCGCACCAAAGATTTCAAGGAATGAAGAGCATGTGTAAACCATGCAAAGAGCGCACCAAAGAGAAAACATGACATGTCAATCTTATAAGCATCCCGATCCTACTATAATAAGAAGAACGACGGTTGCTATCGGGACAAATGGGACCCGCTACTATAACTATAAATAGAAGAGAACATTCAACGAAGAAGGGGTCGGAAAAACTGAGAAGGAAAAGAGAGAAAGGAAGATTAAGAAGAGCAGAAGGAAAAAGATTATTAGGTATGAACTATGGATGATTAAATCCAAAAGATAGAACATTCATGATAAAATTTCTTGCTTTAAATAGAAGATGTATTTGGAAATGTAGTTTTGATCAGGTTTATGATCTGTAAATGATTGGATTGTTAAAATGTTTATCAAAATATTATTCTTAAAGATGATTCTATGTATCAGCTCATTTATTAAAATCTTATGTTGATTATACAATTTTCAAATCGTTGGTTGTTAATGTCAATGGGAAAATTTTCATCGTTTTTCAGGAAATATTTTGTTTTAGTGTAAACTAATCATTCAATCATTAGCTTTTAATTACCAATCATCACCCAATGATCTGACGATCATTGATTTTTAAAATTCATTATTTTAATCGAGAATTTCTTCATTTTATCAAATTTTTCAAGTTTTTACCAAGAACAAGGATCATATCTGGTTCTTATTGAATCAGTATATGCATTTAAGTTCTCTTCTTAACTGGTCGATTAAAAGTTTAATTTTCATGTTCATGAAAAGTTCTTTGGATTCAGTTTCTTGTTTCTACCCTTATATTATATTTTCAGTTGTTTTATTAAATAATCGCTGATTAAAGGTTCTTTTTTAGCTTCTTTAATAGCCATTTCGGGCATTTGTTGGTTACTCTTTATGTTTCTATTCCATCATGTCTTCATCCTCAAAGAATCCTTTACCATCAAACAATCCCAAAGATCTCCTTAAACAATTCTCAAACCTACTTTCTCATGATAAATATTCCTTTACAATTAGGGATAATTGGAAAAATACCCTAAAAATGCTTGTCCCGTCGGAAAAACGCCCCATAAAAAAAAAGTTATGGAAAAATGTTATATCCTTACATTTTACATCCATGTAGCGTTAAATGGTCAAACTATGCACACTTGACCTTATACATGTGTCGGCTTTAAGACGAGATTACCCTTTAGCCGTCCAAATCTAATCCTAGGAGACGTGGCGAAATCCAAAAGTAAGGATAATCTCGTCTTAAGACCCACACGTGTATAAGGTCAAGTGTGCACAGTTTGACCATTTAACGCTACATGGATGGAAAATGTAACGGTATGACATTTTCCCGTAACTTTTTTTTACGGAGCATTTTACCGACGGGATATGTATTTTTAAAGTATTTTTCCAATTATCCCCTACAATTAACATCAATACTAATATCCTTGGTTCCAAACTAAATCACCAGAACTGTCTGGTTATGAAAATAATTGCTGCTAAATATCCTCAAATTACTGCTATGAGGGAGATTCTACAAAAAATGTGGAAAACTAACCATGTCTACACGTCTCTGTTTTTACAAATGAAACTTTCTTAATCAAATTTGAATCACACTTAGATTTGAAGATGATTATGGTGCGAACTCCTTGGATAATCAAAGATGATCTCTACGCTTTGGAAAGATGCATTTCAAGAAAACTTCCAAATGACTATAAGTTCGAGACAGCTGAATTTAATCTACAAATCCATGGTCTTCCTGTTGAAAATCTTAGTGCCATGTTTGTCTTCGAAATCGGGAAAACTAGGACCATTCCAGTCTAAGAAACAACAACATGAGGCAAATTTGCAAGAACAAAGAATCATATTTTCATTCATCAACCCATTCCACAAGCTATATCATTTCCTGTGCCGGAAATCAAAACTATGTTGCCAACCTGAAATATGAACGTCTACCTAGGTGATAGACGTTTAATTTATACATTTTTAACAACTAATTTATACTACCTCCGTTTCAGGAAAATAGTTACTATCACTTTTTCAAATTAGCCTATTGTTAGGTTAAAATGAATAAATGATAGTAACACTTTTCCAGAAACGGAGGGAGTATTTACTAGTACTTAATTTTGTATTAATATCTTTGTTTTCGTGCTTTTATAGGTAGCATACCGAAAACCCGACTTACGAGTAAACATGGATAAAATCACAGTTATCAATGTGATGCAGATGAGCAGGCTATAGCCTATTTGGAGGCTAAAGATCCGAGTGTCATAATTTAGCTCAAGAGGGGTCAATTTTGATTGGAAACGGGACAACGATCAAGACATGCTATTTTGTCGCATGGTCTTCAGATTTTAGCCAAATTCCATAGTTTAGTGCTTCAAACTGGCGTTTTTTCTATTTTATGAAAGTTTTTGTTTTGTCAAATAGTTTTATTTTATGAGTAATTTCATTATTTTTTGTCGACCAAAATTTGCCAAAAATAGCAAACTAGGGTTTCAGTCGGTTTAGGGTTTTTTTTTTATCCTTTCTTGACTAGCAAGTTAGGATTTTTCCTCAAATTTATGAAAGAGTCATTTATATATTGTTTTAACCAGTTGAATTTGATTAATAAGAATTATTTTTATAAACTTATTCAAGTTTAATTAATTAATATTTAAAATCGAAAAATCAAAATTTAAATAATCATTGTTGTTCATAGTTAATATTCCTATATATATTTGAAGTTTGAACAAAACTTTCTTTCTTTTTTTCTTTCTTTTATTTATTATCAGCCGTATCACAATGACGTCTCGATGTAATACCATCGAAAGAGTAAATATGGCTGCCAGACATGGAAAAAATCTGAAGAAGAGAAGTAAACGGTGAAAAAGAGTTAGTCCATTTTTATTATTCATGAAGTAAGGACCTGTCAGAGATAAACATTGAAAGAAGAGATGGCTTGGTCTTTTGTTTAGGTAGAGAAGGTGGATGTGAGATAGTCAGGTCTTGACTGGAAAGTAAAAGAGAGTGGGACTTTGGATCACGTGGCTGGAAGTGGGTCATGGCTGTTGACGTGGCAAGGTCTGGTTGCTGGAGATTGAACATGATAGAAAGTGGGATTGTAAGGCTAACTTTCTTTTGGCTGTGAGTGGACTTTTGGAGTTGGCTGGACAAAATATTAGGCTATTGTTAAGGGGCTAAGATTTTAGACTAGACCGTGCGGTACTTGAACTCTTCAAGTAAGCCTAAAAGATCACAAAAGAGAGAAGAGACTTAGAGATTTTAAGTGGAATAGAGTATTTGATTAAGAGAGAGAATGTTACAATTGCTTAAGAGATTGTTGGTGGATGATTTGAGCAAATGAGCTCTCCACCTTATATAGTATGTATGGAGGATTCTAGAATATGTTCTAGAATCATCATCTTCTAGAGTATTCTACACTTTACAAGAATATACAAGGGAATATTCTTTATCCAAGAATATTCTGGAAGCTTGTGGACTTCCCTAATCTTCTAGGCTCTTCTAATGAACCTAGACTCTTGTCATGGGCCAACCCAATATGTGGGAAAATGGGTGGGCCGTGACACTAGGCTATTATTATTGTTGGTAACAGACGTGGAAAAGGGGTGTTAGGTTAGTATAAAAGAGAGAACAGAAAAAGAGGAAAGGGGGAAGGTACCAAGGAGGAGTTCTGGTTTGATAGAGGAAAGAGTCTTGGCTGTGGATCTTTTTGGCGGCTGAAAGGGGGGGTTAGTTCTGGTAGGTGGCAGAGAGAAGGGAGTTGATCGGAGGCTTGGAAGTTGACGGCGAAAGGAGGGTGAGGTGGAGTGACTGGTTTGGAGGCGTAAAAAGGACAGAGAGGTTATCTTCTGGTTTGGAGAGGAGGCATAGAAAAACGAGCAGAAAAGTTGAAAGGTTTTATCTCTTATTCTCTGTTTTGCTGGTATATCTTTTTAGGGGCAATTGGAAATATGTCCCGGATTTAAATTATCAGTTGAGGATATGTTCTATAACGGTCGACATTAAGGGATATGTCCCAGCCGTCCATTTTTTTCGTTAAATATATATTTTTAGACAGTTATGTCCTTGAACAACTTCATATTTTTTCCGTTAAATGAACTCCCGCTTCCGTCAATCAATCACCATCATGATCAATTTCGTGAATCCGGGATATATTTCCAATTTTCCCTTTCTTTAACCATTAAATGTTTTATGTGTGGAGGGCATAACTGTCTAAAAATATATATTTAACGGAAAAAATGGACGGCTGGGACATATCCCTTAATTTCGACCGTTACAAGACATATCCCTTAATTGCTAGTTCAAATCCGGGATATATTTCCAATTTTCTCATCTTTTTAATGGGTTTTGAGAAACTCATAGCCATTTTCTAATTACTTTGTGACTAGGGTTTTAGGTAGAAACCAATTTTAATTGTGTATTCATGTAAACTCCGTCATAATATATCCGTATGATTCAATGACTAGTGATTTCACTTCATTAATGCTTGGTTTTTAATGTTGGAAATAAAAATGGTTTAATGCTAAAATTAAGATTTTGTTACTTAAAATAATTTTGTTACTATAATTAGCTTGATGGGTGCTAGGATCACTAGTCCAAACTTGGGTGGAATTATAGCCATCCATTTTCACTTCTTAGTGAATGAGAAACCTTTGGTTGTCCCACATTGGGCAAACCAAGGAGGAAGTTCATGCATATTACCACAAACGTTCTATATAAGGAAAAGAACTAGTGGATTGGATATGGACTTGGGAAATGGACTAGTGGGCAAAAAATAAAGAAAACGTTTCTTTATTTCAAATAAATATTTTACGTTTTGTATTAAATGGAAAAATAAAATCATAAGTATTATTTTTACCGTTTTAAATTAATGGGGATTAAATTTTTTCAAATTAATTATCTTTTCACCGTTTTGAAAATCAAAAGCTTTTTTCTCCTATAAAAGAAAAAGATTTCTAAGTGTTTCGTTTACCCCAGTCGCAGCCACTCTCCTGACGGCTTTTCACCATCTTCTTGCTTTGTTTTGCGCACTAGCTTTACATTCTTATTATTCATCTTCTGTTAAGTTCACAACGGGCCAACGAGCTTTGCTAGCTGGGTCGGTATCAGGTGATTTTATCCTGAATTCAAATTTGTCACTTAAAAGGTATAGCAGCATCTTCCTGAAGATGTACCTGGCAAATATTGAGTTAACGGCAGTCTGTTGAACAGGCGACTTCACCTATCTGTGCTTGAGTGTGTGTGTTGTTTAATTCTAACCCTCCCTTAATCATCTTCAAGTTCTCTGTTGTTTGTGTTTCTCTGTTACAGGAAGATTATTAGCCAACATTTAATTGATTTAAATGATTTCATTGACTGCTTATGATTGATATGTCGTATTTGGATTAAGTTCTTTGACGGTGTATGCTTTTGATTGATGAGTAGTGCTTTAGGATTATTACATTTGAAGCAAAGGATATTGCATCGGTGAAACTAAACAATTAGGATTTTATTGAAATATTTTTCGAGATATGAGGTTGATTCCAATATTCGTCTCGCGTATTATAGAGAATATGTTTGGAGATTATATGAATTTTTCATGATTAAGTTGGTGGAAACCAAATTCCCTAGTTACCGACTCTTCCATTGTATTTATTTTATTAGTTTAGTTTAATTTGTTTATTTCATTTTCACTCTTAAAAATCCCAAAAATATAATTCTTGATTAGTTTGTTAGACATATTGGTTACAATATTTTCCCGCTTCATGTGCGTTCGACCCGTATTTATCGCTTCTACATTGTAAACACCGTACGATTGCGGTTGGTATTAAATAGGTTCTTCAGAATCCTATCACCAGGTTTTGTTTTTTTCTGCGGTCTGATTTGTCATGTAATGAAAGTGTGTCCTAAACTCAATGATTACAAGGATCTTATTCTTCAAAACTATCCCGGGGAACTACACCAACATGCTTTGGATATGCTTCAACCCACTTACAAAGCTTCTATCTATGCTTCTAATCTAATCCAGATAAATGATGTATCGGTTTTAAGGACATCTTTGTGGTAGATGAGTGTCCTGTAACGGAATCTAAACTAGATTCTCATTCATCGGCTAAAGGGATTACTTCAAATTCTGATTCAACACTAAAAGGCGATGTTTATGAGTCTGGTTACCAATCACATAGAGATTCTTCAGAAACTATGTTTCATTCTAATATCCATGAAAATTCAGAGGCCGGATATCCAGAACTACTCAGGGTTTCTTCGGATACAGGAGGGTTAACTATTTTGGAAGGTAGATCATCAACACCAATAACTAACTCTCAAAATGAATTTCAAAGACGGTTATGATTGGATAAGGGAAAACAAGTAATGCAAGTTAATAGGGATTTCTCAGCATCCTACTCGAGAAAGAATAACATAATGAAGGAATATTATGATCCTATATTTCCTAGGAATATTAATTAAATCATGGTATTCACCTGTCTGACAATGGAGTCCATATATATCTTGGGAATGACATGGGTAAAAAGGTGGTTTCGGAAACAAATTCAAAGGGAAACATCAATATCAATGAATGAAATTCGATGGCTATATCCATAAATCAGGGTTCTTCTATCCAAACGGAGGAAAATGTATAATCAAATGGTTCTAAGAAAAGGTAAGAAGAATTTTATATCAGGAAAAATTATCCACAACCTAAGAAAGTATCATTCAATCAATCTCCAAAAAAATGGTAAGGCCGCTACTCCTCAAGTGCCGCAAGATAAATGTTAATTCTATCTTAGAATTTTTGGGGTTTGGGAATAAACCAACAATTAGAGCTTTTCGTTCTTTCCTCATGGGAAGAGATCCTTCAATTGTATTCTTATCAGAAACTAATATTTGTGAAGAATCTTTTTTCCAAAGAATTAATCAATTTGGATTTGTTAATAATTATATGGTTCCTTCAGTAAGTAGAAGTGGGGGTCTTTGGTTATTATGGAATGACGCTATAAATTTGGAAATTGTTCAGCTTCAGATATATCTCATCCATGCTTTAATCCATAATGAGTTTCTAGACAATCTTCACAATTTTTTTTTGTATCTATGGACCCCCAATAATTGTTAATATGGCTTCTTTCTGGCAGAATTTATCTTTCCAAGTGCAACAGTTTCAAGGAAGTAAATGTTTTATTGGGAGTGCTCCAACGGAGATAGCCAAAATTTTGTGGAAGAGTGGTCTAGATGAAAAAGATGATGTAACCGGGGGCGATCTGAGATAATGGTCCCCGATATTTAAAATATTAATGCATATCATAGAAAAAAAAGAAGGCATCCCCGCCGTAACTATTCAATATGATTGCCTCAAGACGTGAGGAATATAGTGTTCTTTCAGTGCTTAACTCAAATATTTCCTACTTCAATACTTTAATCCATCAAAATCACTTGATAGATCCGGGGTTTAGCGATCTTGTATATACTTGGACAAATGGCCGAAATATAAATGACCTGATTAGACAACGTTTAGACAAAGTAATAATAAATCCTGGGTGGTTTATTTCTTACCATAATGATAGAATTCTCCATCTTCCAAGAACAGCAAGTGATCATGCACCAATCTTTCTAAACACTTCTAGGAATATTGCAAGACCTCCTCCAAATTATAAATTTGAATCTTATTGGATTTCACATCCAGAGTTCAAAGATAAGGTGGGAGAATGTTGGTCTTAGAATGCAAATGATGACTTACAATCAAAGCTTATTAAACTGGGGTCTTTTGTTCAATAGTGGGTTCGTACAACAACTGGTTGTGTAAGATATAAAATCTCTGGGCTAAAAAACTATCTCCTCAAAATCCAGTCCTGGAGACCCTCGGCAAATACTTTTCAGAAAGAAAAGATTATAACAACTCAATTAAATTAGTACTTGGTTATGGGAGCCTCTTACTAGGAGCGGAGAATGAAGCAAAGTTGGGAAAAACCCGGAGAGAAGAACACTATACATTTTCATCTTTCTGTCCAGCAATATAGGAGGAAAAATACTATAAGTCATATCCAAAAAGATGATTCCTCTTGGATCTCAGATCAACATGAAATAGCAATTGCTCTAGTCAATTACTTTTAAAATCTTTTCCATCAACCTCAATGTCAAGATATTCCGGCTCTTATGGCTCCAAATTATTTCTTGATTTCTCAGGAAGAGAATGAAAGTATTTCTAGGATTCCTACTGTAAAAGAAATCTGGAATGTCTTAGTCCAAATGGGTTCGTACACCTCTCCTGGTCCTGATAGGTATTCTGGTCTTTTAAAATAATTGTCTGTCTATTATATCCAGTGATGTTGTCGAATTAATAAAAAAAAAATCTTGTATGCCCAGTTTCCTAACCAGTTAAACTGCACCCATATTTCTTTAATTCCAAAAATAAAAAATCCAGTTTCACCTAGTGATTTTAAACCTATTTCACTTTGCAATGTTCTTTATAAAATAGTTGTTAAATTGATTTCAAATAGAATTAAACCATTCTGGATAAATTTAATTGCTTTTGTGCCTGGTCGGCAAATTGTTGATAACATAGTGATTGTGAAGGAGTTGCTTCATTATATGAATAACTCATATGCTGAAAATGGGTACGTCGCGTTAAAATTGTATATGGTGAAAGCGTATGATCGTGTAAACTGGAATTTTCTAGGTAACATGTTGAGAATTATGGGGATTAATGGGAAGTATTATGCTCTTATTATGACCTGTATTACTACTGCATCTTTTTCAATCAATTTAAATGGTGGTCCTCAAGGTCTTTTCAGAAGTGAAAGAGGTATTCGTCAGGGATGCCCATTATCCCCGACTTTGTTTATTATCTGTCAGCAAGGTCTTTCAATTCTCATGCAACAGTACGAAGAACAAGGTTTATATCAAGGTTACAAGCTTAACAAATATGCTCCAACTATAAGTCACCTAATGTTCGCGGATGATTTTTTTTTTTGTGAAAACTCGAGAGTAAATGTTGGACACTTGAAAGAGATTCTTAATCACTTTTCTGCTTTATCTGGTCAACAAGGGAAATTCTTTAATGAGAAAGAAAACTACTATTCAAGAACTTGGGGTTAAATAAATGAATTATGATGAAAAATACTTGGGTGTTTTCCCACTTAAATCATATTATAGAACGTCAAGCTTTGATTCTCTCCCAAATAAATTCAATTCCAAGTTATCAGGATGGAGACACCATTTCTTGAATCCTGCAGGTAGAATAATTCTAACAAAAATTATTTTGTTTACTATTCTTAATTTTATTATGGGTATATGTTTATTGCCGAAATAAGTAACTAATCAAATAGACAAAACCTTTAGGAGTTTCTGGTGGGGACATCCAACTGATACAAGAAAAGCTCATATCATCAATTGGAATAAATTGCTGTTGTATAAACATTCTGGTGGTTTGGGAATTAAAAATATAGAATAGGTGAACAAGTTTCTGATTTGTAAACTTGTTTGGAGATTCTTAGACAATTCAGATGCAATGTGGGTAAAAATATTGTCTGCAAAATATCTTAGAGGTGATTCCTTTTGGTGTGTGGAGGTTAAAAGAAATCATTCTTCAATATGGAATAGCTTGCTTGAAATTAGATCTGTTTTGGAAAACAAAATTTTGTGGCAGGTTTCCATCGATTCTAAAGAGAGAATTGGGATGAACCATGGGTCCCTGGTCAGTTACAACATATAATTCCAAGGCCGGATAATGCTCCTCCAAATATTCGATTTGTTTCTGATTTGGTTTCTCCAAGAACAAATATTTGGAATGAGTATATTATTAATGATATCTTCCCGTCAAATATAGTTGAGGCAGTTATGAGTATATATATATCTGTAACGAAGATTCAAAAGATATCCTATTTGGTCTCCATTTGTTTCAGGTAAGTTCTCTACAAAATCTTGTTATAGAATGTTCTCAGAAACTATTCATAATACTTCAGATTATGGAGTTTTTCTGTGGAGGAAATTTTGGCTATTCACTAATATTCTTCGAAAGTTATTGATATTTGCGTGGAATATTTTGAATAATAGCTTGGCTGTTAAAGGAAATTTATTAAGATTCAACAACAGTATCAGTGCAGCTTTCACCTTTTATAAACATGAAGAAGAAACAATGGTATATCTGTTGTTCAACTGCCCTTGGGCCAAAACTATATTCAGTAATGCTTCTATATCTTTTCATCTGGCGGTAGATGTTATGAATCCAAGTAAATTTTTTGCTGAGTGGATACAAGACCAAAATGAAGATAAATTCATTATGGGTGTTGGTATATTATGGAATCATTGGAAGATGAGGAATGATATGGATTCTCAAGGAGTTCATTCTTGTCGAGTAATATTCTGAAAATGGTCAGTAAATACTATAATTTGTGCATTTCTGAAAAGTGTAATCATGATAATGGGAATAATTCTCGCTCAGTGAATCACATTTGGCTTCCTCCTGCTCTTAACTACATATTAATCAATCTTGATGTTGTTTTTGTCCCAAACAAAAGTGATGCTGGTGCGATTGCACAAGATCATTATGGGAAATATTTGGGTTGTGGGACAATTACTTTTGATACAACCTCTCCTCTAATGGCAGAAACAAAAGCGTCCCAGTTAAGGATTGACTTAGTAAGGATTCATAATTTCAGCAAGGTGGTAATCGAAAGAGATGCGTCAAATGTAACCAATGCTATTGTAGGGGATAAAATTGATATTCCATGGAGCATCAGGTCCCTGGTCTCAAGAATTAAAGAAGTTGTGGTCTACTTTGAAAATATTAAATTTGAACATGTTCTTAAAAATGTTAACTCATTAGCGCACTGTCTTTGTAAATATGCAATGCATAATAATATTAATGCATGGTGAAAATTTTTTTCTCCATCAAATTGTATTTCTTTAAATCTCAGTCTAAATGAGGTGGTGTAATAAATAAAACTTATGAGGTTTTTCGAAACCCTCTTTCTTTCATAAAAAATAAAAAAAATATGGGTGATATTACTTTTTTTTTTTTTTTATCAATGATCTTTGTTAAAATGATGAAAAAAAAAATTATTCAAAATTTTGGTCGACTGTTAGATTTGTATAATGCATGGATAATTCGAGCCCACTACAACAACAGCACATACAAAGTAAAACAATGGCATTTAAACATGCAGTAAACTGTAATCAATAATAGCATTACATTATCAACTTTTTTTTTTCTTTTTAAATCCAACAGGCTGGTATATTTTGTCTATACACAATCAAATTGGGCACATTTTACCACATTGGACATTGCTATCACTTTAATTATAAAAAGGAGAAATAAGTTTTTTTTTTTCTCATTTGGTTCAGAAAAACACCCTATCAAAAATCTGTCACCTAAAAGTCAAGCAAGGGAGGATATAGTCCTACTTGTGTACTTAGCCAGATTGTTTTATGTTTTTCTTTCAAGATCACTACGGAGAGCTACTAATTTATTTTGGGTGTAACAATCCAACGCTTTGGAATTATTTTGTCATAAAGTACATTTCAAGTAAATTCTTAGAATCCGTTGGGTTAAAATAATATTATCTTAATATTTTAACATCATTTTTTTTATAAAATCCAAACGGAAATGAATTTGAAGCTAATTTTTTGGTTACATATTTTTTTTTATAAGTCTTTACATTCCTACCAAAAATAACGTATTAGGAGATACGAAACTTTATCATCCATAAAATTTAATTTCAACTGTTAATCTTCAACGTCTGATTTTTAAAGTGGTAGATGGTGGTCTTATACGTCTCAGAATATGCTCATTTTTATCTACTTAATTAGCTCAGTAAATTTAACGGCTATCTCAAAAGCATTTGGGGATACGTAGTAAAACATGATAGGGATATTTTGAAGTAATTTCAATAACTGTTTTTGTCGGTTATGCAACTTCCTGCTTCCGTCGAGGTTAAAATTAATTGTGTCCTAAGAAGATTTTAATGGGTTACGAAAGAGAATAATTAAAAAGACCTGAGTTTGGGCAGTACCCTACTTATCTGTTCTCGATCAGACGATGGGTAAAGATTGGGTGAAGCCTGTGATCTGTCCTCGTTTACGTACTCCCCCAAAAAGCTTCGCCGTCTTCTGCGTCTGTGGGCCTTTTAAAGAGCATCGGCAAACTTCCGCTGAGTGGATCTGGATACATATGTGTACGAGAGGCTCAAAGAGACTCGACCCCCGTTGGACGTTGGAAGAAAGAAGCTAATAGAGAAGTCTCGTCGCCATTTCTTTCATTATATCATAGAATAACGAATTGCTATTTACAACTTTTGAACTCCAGTCGAGTCCACGATCATTAGCAGTGAGAATTCCGTCACCAGCAGTAATACAGTGGGCCGATACTAATCCTTATTAAAAACAAGACGGATCTGATCAAACTGTTCCATTTTTACCTAGTAGACCAAGAAGAGGAGTTCGAGCATAGCGAGAGGGGCGTCCAGAAGGCTTGGTCAATTAAAATCTATTTAACTCGGAACTGTAGCCATATGTTAGATTTCGTGGTTGAAAATATATAGACTGAAGGAAAATGGTGGGTTAGGAATCCGAAATTTAAGATTGGTTAATAAAGCTTTGTTGGCTAAGTGGATTCGGCGTTTCTCGAAAGAGAAGGAAGCACTGTGGAGACTAATAGTTCATGAAAAACAAAATCTGATATTAATTTTATTGTACCAGCAAAATCGAATTCAACAATTGGTCAGAGCGTATGGCAAGGAATTATGAAGACCCGAAAAGACTTTCAAAAATTGGTTCGCATTAAGGTAAATAATGGTGCTGATGTTCGATTTTGGCTTGATTGGTGGTCGCATGGCAAGTGTTTGAAAGAGAAATATCCTAGGTTATACATGATAAGCACTAAGAAGAAGGCAGCGGTGGCTGATATGTGGATGAATAATGAAGACAGTTGACATTCACTCGACCGTTAAATCCTGCGGAAGCTATTGATCTCCTGGAACTATAAGATGATTTGAATAATATTAATTTGAATCAACAAGTGATGGACTGTTTGAAGGAAATGAATTTTAGGACGGGAGTAATGTATAAGCAGTCGGTCTTGGAGAAGGTTGGGGATGAAGAAGATTCTAGTTTTGGCAAGCTCGTGTGGAATAAATGGATTCCACCTAAGGTATCCTTTATTGTATGGGCTTTGATGCATAACTCACTACCCTCTCGAGCAATGTTACAACATAGATGTATCACTTTAATCTCTAATTTATGTCTATCTTTTTTAAACGAGTTAGAGGATTCGAGTCATATGTCGTTTCACTGTGAGGTTTCTATGAGTATTTGGAACTTCTTTATGGGTTCTTTAGGTCTGAGTTGGGTAGATCCTAGTGATATAAAGACACATTTAGAGAGTTGGAATTCCATTAAGTTTCAAGGAAAACACAAGAGTATTGGTTCTAAGGTGCCACATGCAATTATTTGGGAGCTTTGTGTTTATGCCAAAAAATCCTTTCGACTAAACAACCAATTAAATTCTTGGATACAATTTACATAACTAAGATCGAGTAATAAAGAAAAATCATTTTATTCAAATTGTTTATGCCAAAAAATCCTTTTGACTAAACAACCAATCAAATTCTTGGATACAATTTACATAACTAAGATCGAGTAATAAAGAAAAATCCTTTTATAGGTTTTGCAATTTTTGGGTTTATAATCCTTACACTTTTCAATTTAAATACAAAAATCCTTACATGATACTACTATATTCCATAGATTCATACCTAAAAATATTTTCTCTCTCTTTTTCTCCTCCTGTCTCTTTTTTTCTGTCCCTTCTTTGTTGTTTGATCTCTTCTATTTATAGATCTATTTTTCTGGGTCGCTCTTTATGCAACGTGTCATTTTTTACTGCCTGGTCATCGTTCTGGATCAATTCTTCTTTGGGTCGATCCATCTTGTTTCGATATATCTATCGTTCTTGTATTTTGTCTTTTACTTGGTGCGATCATATAGATGACAGATTGCTCCTAATTACTTCTTGATTCGATGCTTTATATGTCCGACACGTGTTTCCTTATCTTCAAAGACTTGTGTGATCTCGATCATTAAAATAATAGAGTAATTATTACAATTCACTTTCTCGATCATAAAATAATTATTACATTTTGCTTTCTCGATCATAAAATAATATAATAATAATAACTTTTTACTTTTCCGATCAGCTATCATTTAATGCTGTTTGTTTTATTCGATGCTGTTCAGCTTTCTCGATCTTATGTGTCATTCATGCAATTCATCGCTCAGATGTCAGGAAACGTCTCGTGTCTTTTTGAAATTTGATATCTTTAATAGTGATCCTGTGTTTCTCGTCTTTTTTTAATCTGGTTGCTTCTTAACTTGATCTTCTTCCACGTGTCATGCTTCTTTAATTTACTAACACTTTGGAAGGAGCGTAATGGATGTATTCATGGGAGTAGAAGCAAGAACAGTGAGGAATTAATCCTTTTGATACAATAATGTGTTATTCTTTGGTGTACCGGTGAAGACACTTTTAACGGTTATTCAACATCGCAAATTTTACTTAACTGGGAAGAAGTTGTTATGAGGTAGCTTTGGTATGTATGTATTTTCGGGCTCTCTTTTAATGCTTGGATTATTTTTTTGTAAATACTTTTTTCAATTAATATAAACTTTTCGTTTAAAAAAAAAATCAATAACTTTTTATCCACTTATTTTATTAATGGTTAATTTATCCATGATTGATTAATATTAGCTAATAGTATTAGTTTAGTTATTATTATTTAATTTTATTAAAAAAAATTTAACAAAATTATTATTTAGTTTTTTTATTAATTTTTTAAAAAAAAAATGATAACCGGTAAGCTAGATTTCGAGTTGTTTGCTAATTATAACCACATTAGGAAGTAGTCTAAAATTACTTAGTAATAATCGGTAAACTTTTATATACATGCATGATGATTATATGCGTAATGTTTAAAATTCAATTGCAGTATCTGATATGTAATTTTGATATACCTGCCGATTCTGGTAGATGTTTTTTGTAAATGAAAATCAACAACTATAATCGGGACGATCCCCATTCAAATTACTGTTGATTGTGATGTTGTTCTTCATAAATGAAGAACATGAACCATAAATGGTAGATATTAAGTGATGTACCTACTGATTGTTCTTGATGTTCTTTGTGAATGAAGAAATCAACTAGATCAGCATGTATTAAATGACTTATCTGCTGATTGTAGATGTTCTTCTTTGTGAATGAAATGAGAATAAGTGGGAAGTTTTAGGTTTTAAGGATATTTCAATTAGTTAGAATAACTTAGTACTTTACCATTTTTAGACACCCTTTATTCACTATTCCTTAGATGGAAATAAATTAGTAGCCCAAATCATTTTGAAAGAACTCTTAGGGTCTGTTTGGCACAGATGAAGTTTGAATTATAGGGAGTAACAATTACCTAGAAAGTAAATTCTATTTTTCTAAATCCTTGTGTTTGGTATCCTTATGAATGAAATTGATAATTACACTATTTTTACTTTTTTAATTTTTATTTTTTAATTTTTTTTTAAAAATATACATTTTGTTAGTTCTAAATAATCCATAAAACTTAATTTTCATTAGAATAAATTATTTTATTTTTTTAATAAAATAAAATATAAGAATCATTTACTAACAAGACTATATAAAAAACCGATAAATTAAAAATAATATTAAATTAATTAAAATTTTGGTTAGATCAATATTTTCACAGTAAATATAATGTTAATGGAAAGAAAATTTTGATATCTTAAATAAAAATAGTATTTTAAAATAATAATTTATTATTAATACTAATATTTATTAGTAAATATTTATTTTTTCTTTTTAAATATAAAATAAAACTGAGTTTATATATTTAAAAAAATTATATTAAAATATTAAAAAATAATTTCTAAGTAATAATATTTTAATTTAACTATAAATAATTTTAATGAAAAACAATAATTGATATTTTAATTAAAATAATATTTTTAATTAAAAAATAAGGATTTACAAATAATACTAATATATGCTAATAAGTAAAAATATTATTCATTTTATGTATAAGGAAAAACTAATATATATTCAAAAATATATTTTATATTAAAATATTAAAATATTAAAAATAATTTTGATGTAATAATATTTTTTAGTTTAATTAATATTTTAAATATATATAATTTTACTGAAAAGCAATAATTTATATTTTTAATTAAAGCAAATTTTTTATTTAAAGAATAAATATTTATAAATAATACTAATATATTTGAATAATAATAAAATACATTTCAATTTATGTATAAGGAAAAACTAATTATATATATTCAAGAAATATATTTTATATTAAAATATTAAAACAATAAACATGAAAACTAATTTTATTTAAAATAATATTATTAAGTTAACACTAAAAAATAAAAATATAATTATAAATCAATTATAAAATTAAATTAGAAATTTTAAGATATCAAATATTGTTGAAATTATATACATATATATAAAAAGAACAAGAAAAAATAAAGAAAACTAAAATGTCAACATTGCCAATCGGTGGAGTTGAAAGGATGGAGTTTGAACTTCTATGAGGGAGGTGTTATTTGATTTTACATAGAAGGATGAAGTTTCAACTCCCTAGAATTCCAACTCACTTTATGCCAAACACTCTAATATTTGAATTCCACCCTTAACTCCCTTTGTGCAAAACGCAGCCTTAAAATTGTCAGGTTAATTAGGACGTGTTTAGTACCGTTTTTAAAAACTGTTTTCCGTTTTTTTAAAATATAGAAAACAGAAAACGTAAGATAACGCGTTTGGTAGCTGTATTTTTGGAAAACGTTTCCTATCTATTTTTTATTTTAGAAAACAAAAAAAAAATGGAAAACGATTATTTATCGTTTTCCATGTTTTTTTTTTTCCTTCCTTTTTCTTCTTCTTTTCTTCTTCTAGAACAAGTTTGGTTCTGTCTGATTTATGACCAAAAGGTGAAGATCATTGATGTAATACCGGGTTTCAATTGGATTAGAATGAACATGGTTACATTCAAATGAGTCGACGATTTGAACATGAACTTGAGTTTTATGACCAGAATTACAGGGGAGAAGAAGTGTTTTTGCTGCCATTAAACTGATGATGAACGAAGTGGATTAGAGAAGCAATTTGGGTTCTTAAATGAATATGAAAGATGGGTTTGATGTGTATTTGAGTTTGAGTTCAAAATTTCAGGTTAAATGAGCTAATACAACAGAAAAAGAAGTTATCTCTCCATTACCAGTTTTAGACACACAAAGTTTTCGACAAAAGGCCTGAACTATTGTCGAAGAAGACTAGTGAACATTCGATATGAATCGACGCAAAGGGAATTCTTTTAAGGTGCGTGCTTTCTTATTTATTGCAACTCTTCTTTCTGATTTATAAGTTTAAGGTTAGTTTTCTTGGTTATTAGGGTATTCTTAGATTGAAGTTTGAAACTTTGGTGGGTGGCGGGTGCGGCTGCGGCCTGTGTTTAAATGTTCGAATCTCTGGTGAGTGCTGGTGCGTTTTTGTTGTTGATGGTGGTGACACAGTTACACATATGTACGTGTTGTTGTTGTCGTGATGTGTGAAGTATTTGTGCAAGCTTATAACTAATTTTATATTGTCATTTTTTAACTTATAATTAATTTTTGAAAAATGAATTTTTGAGAAATGAATTTTTGAGAAATGAATTTTTAAAAATAGTCCTACCAAACAGTTTTTTAAAATTTATTAAAAAATAAAAACAAGAAAAAAAATATATTTTAAAAATACTAAAAAATAATTTTTGAAAACAGTTTTATCAAATGGTGCCAAACATATACTTAATGTTTCCATTATTGATGTTTTTTTTAGATGAAGCTCTCGTGAGTCGTGACGACATGCTCCAAATGCATCCTAGAATACTGTACTAAAATGCTACCTCTTACGCCTTAGCCGGTGTCATTTAGCAAACTGATAGTACATTCGTTCCTGATGGTAGTTTGGATTTAGATTTAGTTCTCGTGCACTAACCAAAGTGTTGTCAGAAACACCAGATATCACATTGAATCAACTTGTGGCCGGAGTTAACTTACTGAGTGAAATGGTATGGTATGTGGTTGTTTTTGCCATATCTTTGAAATGCCCACTATATAGAATCATCCGGATGTGCAAGTTAAAGAATGTGTAGAATCCGTCAAAGAAGTGGTACACCAGAAGTCGTGCAAAAAATACGACACATGGTGACGATGCAGGGGTTCTAGATACTTCCGATGGTGGTCCACTCTTTCGAGATTACTTGATTACTACTCAACGAGAATCCTTTAGCCTTTAACATTCCTTGTCAAAAAAATTAGTACATTAAATTTAATTTTAAATGAATGTAATGAAGATTATTGATTTAATACACTTTACATTTTGGCGATTACCCTAGTTCTTAATACATTTTTAACTTGAAGAAGCAAAACTATGTATTAATTAAATATAACTAGCAAAATCCGATAAAATGATGCTGTAAAATTGATAGGTGTATCAAAAACTATTTTGTTTTACTATAATAGTAAAAAAATCAATTAAGAAATGGTAAAGTAATAAAATTAAAAAAATTTACCTTTTCTGATGTTTTTTGTAATATTACATGCATGAATGTTAAGTTTGTACGTCTTCTATAAATGTGTGTGGCTAAATAGGTTAGGCGTGTGTTCCAATAGAAATTATATTTAATCAAAAATAGTCGTTGGTTTTACAATAATGAAATGCCATGATTGAAATTAGAAGTTATATAGGGACCCTAGGATGAAAGATTAATAAACGGCTGAGATTAGAATCCAGCGACAAAAATTTTGGTCGTTGGTGGATTAGATTAAGCCATGCGACCAAATCCCTATCAAGCGATGTAGTCTCTATCGCTCGTTAGAGACTCTGCCACAATGTGCAAACAGAAAAAAATACAGGTTTTCCTAGCTAATTTACCCATTTACCTTGTCCATAGTGGTTCAAAATGGAAAAATTGGTTGATTTTCCCATCCCATAGTACTTTTTTTTAACATAAAAGGTAAATTTCATTAAGGTAAGTAAGCGTTTTTACGAACTTCTTCATACATGGTCATAAGGAATTTTAGTGGATTCTCGTACCAAGTATCCTCCGTTAAATTACTTAGACAATTTTTTGCGATTTTATCGGCTAAAGTATTACAAGTTCTAGGCACAAAATTAACCGACCAAGAATCTATTTCATTGAGAACCTCTTTGCATTCTTTGATTATATTGATTATTCGCCATTGAAGTGAATAATCCTCCTTCTTCATGCTGTCCATGATGCCTTTGTTATCCCCTTCAATCACTACGTTCATTTCTTGTATCTCTCTAAGCCATTCCACCCCTTTTATCAGAGCCAGCGCCTCTGCATGTTGCGCGTCTCTTGCCTGGATTAGATCTCCTTTGGCTCCCTTGAAGGTACCTGCATCATTGACTAACATAAGTCCAAAGCTAGCTAACTGGTCATTACTTATAAAAGAAGCATAAATATTCATTTTAATGGATCCTAGAGGTGGAGTTCTCCAGCGATTGTTGTTGTTTCATCGGTGAGGTTTGCCTAAATTCATGTTGTCTTGTTGCCGAACGCTGCTACATCAGCGTTTGCAGTATCTGACTACCTGAAAAGACCAGTGATCCTGCTGCCGCGCTGCTGCTGTATCTGCAAAGTTAAAATTCTACTGTCGAGTTGTTGCTGCATCTGCAAAGGCAGAATGCTAGCGTCCTGCGGACTCTGGTTCCCTTTGTCTCGCACATCCTGCTTCCTGTTATTCTCGCGACCAAACTGTTTACTGTTGTTCTCTTGCGTCCTGCTGTCAATCTCTCCCTGGATATTTCCCATATTAATCCTCCTATGGCTTCTTTCGTAGCTCCTAATCTCTTTCCGAATTTTGTTGACGGTGGTATTCACATTCCTACTGATTCCATCAAAGATCCAATCACACCTAGATATCCATATGTGCCACATCGTGTAGGCGGCTTTTTGAACTCTATCTTTATCCTTGAAGTTAGTTTGAGTATCTTCCTTGATCCAGTTGGAAATCCACTCTCTTATATCATCCATATTACTACCTTCCGAGGCTAAACCCGGGTCAATTAGGTACCACACATCCATCGCAAACTCGCATTTTAAAAACAAATGGGTGATAGTTTCAACTTCCTCAAGACATGAGGGGCATCCCCGATCGATATGGCTAGCATGTCTGGTGATCACCTCATTGGCAGCCACTGTGTCGTTCATTATTTTCCACATGAAGTGTCTTACCTTTGGGGTGGTAGTAATATGGTCAAGTTTCACCCAGAAAATGTCCTGTATAACTCCATTGTTATCATTAATCCCCCTGGTCAGCCACTTATATAGAGATTTGGTCGAGAATTGACCATTTATAGAGCTCGGCCATATTAACCTGTGGTTCTGTCTAGTCGGTGTGATGCTTCGGATTTCATTCACTTGCTCTCCATTGAAGATTTTCCTGATGAGCGGGATGTTCCAGCCATAATTGTCCCACATTAGATCATCCACCTTAACTATATTCCAACGATTGCACGATTCTTTGATGTCCCTATCATCTTTCTCAAGCTTATCCAGCCACTTGTCTTTCCAGATATGTGTCTCCTCCCCATTGCCTATGCACCATTGAGTAAGCTGACGAACATTATTAAGGCCCATTTGAATGGAGTTCCAACAATAAGAACCCTCTTTGTTGATTATATCTCTATGGGGATCAGCATCCTTAATGTATTTGGCCTTGAGGACTTGAGAGCAAAGGCTATTTGGTTCTTGGATCATTCTCCAGGCAGTCTTCGTAAGCAGAGTTTCATTGAAAGTCCTCAAGTTTTTAGTACCAATACCCCCTTGTCTTTTAGGCACACCCATAGACGACCAAGACTTGAGGTACAATCCTTTCTTAGGGTCTTTCTTTTGCCAGTAATGGTCTCTTTGAATCCCATAGTACATTCGTTCCTGATGGTTGTTTGGATTTAGACTTAGTTTTCTTTAAAATATCATGTGCATTAATCGAAGTGTTTTGCAGAAACATCATATATCTCATTGTATCAGCTGGTGGCCGGAAGTTAACTTACTGAGTGAAATGGTATGGTATGTTGGTATTTTCTTCCAAATCACATTCTACATGGCATGATTTTTGTTTGTCTACTCTATAAATTTCCAGTTTAATGCTATTCCATCTGTTTCACAAAAGTTGAGCTACTTCAAGTTTACATGATTCTTAAGACAAAGAGGATAGAAAATTATTTTTTAATATTTTTTTCTTATCCACCCTTTTAAGTTAAAATTTAGAATTAATATATTTCACAAATTTAAAAATGGATATTTATAGATAATATACCATTAGATATATTTTAAAAGATCTACGCAACGGATATAAATATAACTACTAAATTTTATTATATTTTTTAAAGTAAAATCTTAACTCCACTAGTTATTAGTAGGGATTTGTTTGAAAAAATAGCATATAAAAATAAAAATGATTAATTTTTGTTAAACAAAATCTTAAAATGAATAGCTCAAACTTTTATGAAATAGAGGGAATATAACTTAAAGAATTAACGGTCAACAAAATCAACATACTATTGGAGTCTTGCAACAATGAACAATAACGTTAGATGTATCAAATAATAATAAAGAACTAAATCAAAACAACTCTACTACAAACAACTTGACGAGGGTAGAATCACAGGTTCAACAAGTTGTCTTTAACATATTATTTCGAATGAGCAATGCTAAACTCCAACATGCGAAGATGTGTCCAGGATAATAATGCCCGATATAGCTTATATTAGCACAACACAAACTACCCACTCTTGAACTTAACAACAGGGAAAGAACAAAAATGATAAAACTAGTGCGCAAAACAAAGCGAGAAGATGGTGGAAAGAAGACGGGATAGTAGCCGCTTCTGGAATGATTTTCAACTCTGAAAAACATTTTGTATTTATCGGAGAAAAGAAACCTCTAGGGTTTTGGATTTCTTGTAAACCAAGTTTTCCAAGATAAACACGAAAAGGAATTTTCCAAAAATAAATACTAAAAGAAAATATTTTGGTAAAAGTAATAGATCTTGGTTGATGTACACGTAAGCCCTAGGTATGTCTTCCACAAGAGCGCAAGCCCAATACATAAGTTAGTCCATGTATTGTTTGTTCATCCATATAGAAGATAATCCCATTAACTTATATGGGTGATATTCATCTTTTGAATATCCAATATGGGACTAAACATTTACCTTTCACTTACTCATAAAAATGAGTAAGTATTCTTAGACCCTCGGTCATTAGATCAAATCACATCAAGACCCAAAAATATTTTTTTATTAAACTCATTTTCTCCAACACATACATTGGAAGAATATTAAAACGGGTAAATTAGATCAATTAGATAGTGCATGATCCTGCTATTAAAATTTGAACATTTGAAAACCCATGCCCACCCAAGGGGACATGAAATTCAGCAATATGTAAACATAGACTTGTCGCATATTTTTAGCTACATATATGGCTTTGATTTTGCTCAAAATGCAACTCGCATGTGACAGTGACACCAGTTATCCTTTGTTTTTGGGTAAAAAAAAGAACTCATCTGTCAAAAATGTACAGCTGCTAGTGCTAGCTATCCTTTTTACTGTATATGGCCAGTCGCACATGCTGCACTGCCTCCGGCCCGGCTCTGATGGTGTAAGAGTTAAAAGTTCTCTATCTGTATATAAAGAACCTGACGATTTTGAGGGAGACAAAAAACCATTTAGGGGCGACTAATAAAACAAAATAAGGTCATTTTGAAGTAATCTCAATACATCCCTTATCCATATATTTTCTATAATGGCTAATCTACCCTTGCTTAATTAGTGTTAATTTTGATTAATTAGTTAATTAATTTGGTTATAGTTAGTGTTAGAAAATTATTTGAGTTAGTTTTGGAATAGAAATCGAGAGTGTTTTAGATTGATTTTTTGAGTTATGATTTTGTACAATCGGTAGGCTCGTGATTTTTGTTCCTACCGATTATACAATCGGTAGTTTAATGGAGTACTTAAACTACCGATTATAGGTATCGCCCCAAATTAAATTTCTCAAAACTTACAAAATTTCTAAGTTTTCATCTTTCACAATCGGTAGGAATTGAAAATTTATATCTATCGATTGTATCCAGAATTGAACTAAACTTTAAAATTTTAAACTTTGTAATCGGTAGTTTAATGATCAAATTAACCTACCGATTATACTTGTTTTTTTGTACAGGACTTTTCTTGCCATAATCGGTAGTTAGTGAACATAAAGAACTACCGATTGTGGATACTCGGTAGCGCGGGAATTTAATAACTACCGATTGTATGTAATTGGTAGTTTAGAAACATTATTATCTACCGATTATGCCGATTTTACTTAACATCTAACTTCGTAATACTATTTCAACATCCGAAGAAAAACTTGTTCAAATAAACTTACTACATATTGTTTATTAAACTTGTTCAAAAAAACTAAAAACATCCGGAAAAAATGAAACAAAACATATCATATAAATTCAAAGTGATCAATATCATTAATCTCATGAAATTCTTCCACTCCTAGTTACTCTCGACTTGGTCCTAGTTTCAACCCGCTTCTTCTTCTTCCTCTCCTATCCCTTAGTATCAACAACAACTTCATCATCCTGAACTGGACCTATGTACTCTCCAGCTTCATTGTAATATGAGTTTATGCCTGAGAAGTTTTTCTCCATGTCTAAGAGTCGAGGATCGATAACCCAATAAGTTACAAAAAGAAATTCATCTTCTTCATCTTCATCCATAACCATAATGAACATACCCAAACATTGATTATTAACTAACTACACAATAACTATTATAAAAATAAACAATAGCACACAATCGGTAGTTAAAATTATGAAATATCAACCAATTACACACAATCGGTAGGGCGTGTTTTCAGTAAATGACTTCAATCGATAGATAAAATTATGCAATACCTACCGATTGTGCATGATGTTCTTCAGGAATGATGAACTCGAGGCTTAATCGGTAGATAAAATTATGCAATACCTACCGATTATGCCCTGTTTCAGAAAATTATAAAAAAGAATTATCATGATTTCTTCAAATTAATGACTAAAAACATAAAAGTTGGGTGTAACTTACTTTTCCTTTCCCTTCTTTGATTGGGTAGGAACATTTTTTGGTCGGAAGGAAAGTTCATCGAAATCGGTTGACGAATTGATTTCAATGATTTTGGACTCCTCTATACCATCTTTTCCTTTCCCTTCTTTGATTGTGTAGGTAAAGATTTTGGAGCCATTTTCAATGGAGATTGAGAGTAAAGGGAATAGAAGAATCGGTAGAGGAGAAGAAATGGAAAATGATGTTGTTTTAGTTGTGAATATGTAGGGGTAGAGAAGGAAATGAGAAGAAAAAGAAGCGTGAATAGGTAGAGAAGTAGAAGAATTATGTTTTGGTTTCTGTTTATAAACCTGGGGTTATATACTATTGTTATATTAATTATTATTTTACATTGTCTTGGAAAATTTCTTTCAACTTTAGCGGTGTAGACGAACCTTAAACGGGTTGAATCTGTCCATCACCTTAAGATATTGAAATGAGCCTCATAACGGTAATTTGATCGTTTCCATCGTCGCCATTCCTCGAGAGATCTCGATATAACTTCATCATTAGTTTCACCCCTCAAACAATATCGATTGACAAGATAAGTTAAATTCACAAATGGATCAACTTCTCTGCCTATAGAATGAAATCGACAAAAAAGATCATCTTTATTACGGTTATTGGGGTTCCCGGTGTCAACACAAAAATGTTCGTGAACACTATCCAAATAACTCATACTCATTACACCATTTTTGCTACGTTCTTCTCCTCGCTTCGGATAGAATTGCACATAGCGCCTACATAACAATTAATCTTCCTCTACCGTGAACGGTTGAGCCATTAATCTATACGGTTATTTCTTCGATGTTGGAGAGTTAAAATGTATTGGAGGTGCATAAATGAGAATAGGTCACCATCCTTATATAGATTAGATTCTTAACAGTTTTTTTTTTTTCAAAAAAAGAGTTGTTGAGGCCTGGTATAACAAGAGTGCACAGAAAATATGTACAGTAAGTTCGACTAATATTAACAATCGGAAGTTTTGGGATCACCATTATCTACCGATTATGCTAATCGGTAGTTTAAGAATAAGTAGCCCCAAATTTGAAATCGAATTTTTTTTTTTAAATTTCAACATTTTGTACAAGCACAATCGATAGTTTAAGAAATTCTTAAAGTACCGATTCTAATAAGTTGCCGCAAATTGGAAATCGAATTTTTTAAGAAAATTTCAACATTTTGTACAACCACAATCGGTAGTTTAAGAAATTCTTAAACTACCGATTATCATACGAAAAGTGGCCAGGAACAGGCAGTTCCTAGGGTAAATGCAATCGGTAGATATTTGTCTACCGATTGTATTATGCTAACACAATCAGTAGTTTGTTATCTACCGATTGTTGATGAATATACACAATTGGTAGTTGTTTCAAACCACTTAACTACCGATTATAATGTAAAATTTGAAGAAAATAACTTGTTAAAAATAAATCTCTTACAATTCATTTGATAACTCACAATAAGAACATAAAATCCTTTCAAATGTTAGACATTTAAAACCAGTAATGTTAAACACGATAGACATATCCATAAGAAACGAACCAAAATCTAATTTCTAACTCTTTTGGTTTTGGTAAGAGGAACACGAGGACCAGGGGCTAACAATCTTTCAGCGTCAGCGGCATTGGCTTCACCCTCAGGGACATTTGCTTCAGCAACAGCACTAGTTGAACCGCGAGATCTTTTAGTGTGCTTTGCTGTAACCCTCTTAGGCTTATTCGCAGATTTCTCCCCAAACTTGCTAGCATAGGCTTCATTATCAATGTTGTCAATGAGGTCTTTATGCTCTCTCATCGTCTCAACTGATGGAGGCACTCCCGCATTTATGCACCCAGCTATCTTCTTTGACGAAAATGCAAACCTTTTTTTTCCGTTTTTAGGCAATAACAATCGAACGATTATTATCTAAAATATTGAGTCGTGATACTAAAATCAAAAGGAAATAACATTACGTACCAGCCTTTCATAGCCCGATGGTTGTCTTTGATGATGCAGCTATATTCGGGCACCCTGGTGCTCTTTCCTTTATCTTCACGGATCACGTGAAGATGAGAATGCTGCCGGTACCATATCATATAGCCAGGATCTGCTTCATCAGCTCGGGTGACAGGTCTCCCCTTGTTGATCATAGATTTCCTGTTATCCCAATGTTCAACCGATGGGTTACCAGAGTAAACAATTGTGATCGAATCATTACCACAAACACAATTCTCCACGTCCAACTCGAACCTTCCCCTTAAACGACTCCAAGGTTCTTCTTGAACAAAACCGAGTTGGCGCATCACCCTTGTGGCATTGTACATTACATATCCAGTTGGATGCCACAAGGGTAGTAGAACGACAACTCAGACCTTCGCGCTATATGACCACTAGCTCGGTCTTCCCTGTATGGATCAAAACAAACATCTTTGGACGTCATCGAGTCTAATTTCCTCCTCAAAGAAATCAACTCCTGCTCCTTGGTCCTTGAATGGTTGCCCTCAAAGATGTATTTTGTGCCTCGGGGTGTGCCTTTCTCCCATAATAGATTCTTTCTGGCCAACTCGAGGGACGGGAAGCGATCATAGATCCATGTCTGGTGTACATATCAAACCAAGTATGAGAAAATTGATTCTTAAAAGGGGAAAAAATAAATAACAATCAAACCATCAATGGAGTTACCAAAATACTTGTAGTAAGTTCCCGGCAATTTGGCTAGTCTGTTCACTGGATGCCTTTCTCATCTCTTCCATCAAGAACGCATGACATGCCGTCCACGAATAGTCGCGAACTTTGTTGAGGGGATGCAAAAGTTGTAAAAGGTTTGAGTCGACCCGGTTGCCACTAGTATTGGGAAAATTACACATCCCAACACGCAGAGAAGATATGCAGTGGTTGCAGCTTTGACCTGGTCATCGCTAAACTCAGGGTTCATCTTTTCTTTATCCAAGGTGCCTCTGAACATTTTCATCAGTTTCACCATGCTGAATTGTCTGGTTTTGTAAGAAGCGCACCGTTTGAACTCTTCATCGGATGTCGCTCGATCCCAACCAAAGAACCTCTCAGTGTAAACATAAAGCTGGTCCCAGCTTAACTGCTTCACATAATCAAACTTCACCGCCGTACCATGGTCAGTGAGATCTGAATCTGTACCACATCATCGGGGGTGGTCGTCATCTCTCCCCACGACATATGGAAGGTATCGGTCTCATGATACATCATCTCCATGAAGGCCGATATTGACACCCGGTCGTGATGTAACATTGAATTCTCGGCAGCCGTAGATAGCCCCTAGTGCAATATAATTTGCTGGAACCGTTCACACTCACCTTCCAACGGCCAATCGTTCATCTTTGTTGGTGCAGCCGTAGGTTTGAAAGACGGACCGCATTAGAATGGTCCTAATATACACGACGAATTAAAAAACAATTAGAATAATAGTTAACACTTCTACGAATAAAGAGACAATATGTTAAGAATGGTGTTTTATAATTATTACCTCTGTTAAGCAAATCTCTTTCGCCCAAGAGTTTTTGTACCCAAACAATAGATCTTCTCCATCTCTTGGGAGGCCAGGGATTTGACCTTGTTGTAGACCCTTCATCTTCAAAGAGTCGGGGACCTTGTGTCCTCCTTTCTTCTTAGTTGGCTTCTTTTTGCCACTTCCTTCTTCTTGTCTACCACTTGGTCATCCTTCATCAAAGTATTTATCTTGTGGAACACTCGGTCCTCCTTCTTCTAGGTTTGTACTTCTTGGAACACTTGGTTGAGTTCCTTCAGTGATAACAATTCCGCTACCGTTCTTTTTTCTTCTTGCACTAGCAGTAACCTTCTTCCCTCCTTCACGACAAGGCCCCGATAGAATTGTATCGTGGGAATGTTTAGATCGCCTTTCCCTTCTATGATTGACAAGATAAATAAAGAACAATTATTTTCAACAAGACACCGTTTAATCAGTACATAATCGGTAAACAAAGTACATTAAACTCACCTAATTGTTCATAATCGGCAGTTAAAAAAACAACGTAACTACCGATTGTGCATAATCGGTAGTCTAAAAATCAACTTAACTACCGAGTGTGCATAATCGGTAGCTCGGGCTCTACATAATCTACCGATTGTGCATAAAAAATGGAACAGAAAAGTCTATGGACACACGTACAATCGGTAATTATAAAAAAAAATTAACTACCGATTATGATTAAAATTGGGTACAGGAATATAATCGGTAGTTTATGACCAAATTATAACTACCGATTATGGTCGATGTTTGAGGAACTACTAAATTTCACAATCGGAAGTTTAACCCTATACTTAACTACCGATTATGTGTAAATTTGGAGACATGAATATAATCGGTAGTTTATGTGTAAAAATAACTACCGATTGTGATCGATGTTTTTGAGGATCACTAACTTGCATAATCGGAAGTTTAACCCTATACGAAACTACCGATTATCACTAAATTTTTGTCCAAGAATGTAATCGGTAGTTTATGACTAAACATAACTACCGATTGTGCATGATGTTCATGAGCAATGAAGAACACTAACATAATCGGTAGTTTAATAAACCACGAAACTACCGATTATGAAATCTAACCTAAAACCCTTGATATTCTAGTGACTAATTCATTCGATTGAATCAATATAAACACAAATAATGGTAAACCCTTACCTTATTGGAGCCATAAAGTGCTTGAGAGGCTGATTATCGTAATCGGTCTTCGTTTCTAGGTCATCCTCTTCGCATTCTTCGTGTTCTTCGTATTGTTCTTCAACAATCTCTCGATCTCTTATTCTTGTGGCAAAATCCGGCCACTCTGTATTAGGAGGTTGACGAGTTGTTTGCTTCTTTCTTGCCATTTTTAGATTGTAGTAACGACGATTAATCGGTTGAAGATGAATTCGATTGTGCCACAATCAGAAGTTTAGAAACAATAGAAGAAGAAGAGAAAACAGAAATGGAAAATCGGTAGAGAATAAGTGTGAAATAGGTTTAGGTTTAGTTTTATTAGTGAAAGATTTTATGGTAATTATTTGATTAGTGAAAGGGTATCTTAGTATTTTTACATATCCCTAGGTTATCCCTTAACCACATCCATATGATTGGGTTAAAAAAATAGCCCCTAATTAATTTTTGGTTGCCCTCAAAAACGCCAGGATAAAGAAGTCTTGGATCATATTCCAGTATTATTATCATCATCTCTTCTCTATATATATGTACTACAGGTCTTCATTCATATTCCAACTTGTTAGAATACTGAGATCAATGGCTAATAATCTACTACAGTTAGCATTACAGTGGTTTCAAGTTCAACAACAAGGTCCACTCTTCCTTCCAGTCACTGTTTCTATCATCATTTCTCTTTTCGTTATTCATTGGTTTATTGGTGGAGATTAGCGTAAACTACCACCATCTCCGCCGAAACTTCCAATCATTGGAAACTTTCATCAATTAGGAACACTTCCACATCGAACTCTTTGAGATCTTTCAAACAAATATGGCCCCTTAATGATCATGAATTTGGGTACTGCTAAAACCCTTGTGGTTTCTTCTCCGGAAATGGCTAAGGAAATCACTAAGACCCATGATCTTGTTTTCGCAAACAGACCAGCTACCAAAGGTGCTAAGAAGCTTCTCTATAACTGTACTGATGTTGGTTTTGCACCTTATGGTGAGTACTGGAAAGAAGTCAGGAAGGTATGTGTCAGTGAGCTCTTAAGTGCCAAAAGAGTTGAATCTTTCCAAGATTTAAGAAAAGAAGAAATCGGATTTTTGATTGAGAAGATTAAGGTATTGAGTTTGAAGCCTGGCACGGTTGTTAATCTAACCGAATTGTTGCTAACTCTTGCTAATAATTTGATCTCAAGAGTTGCTTTTGGAAAGTCGTATGATGCAACAGACGGTACGAGCAGACTTGGGCACTTGACAAGGGATGTGCTAACGCTTATGGGAGCATTCAGTGTGGGGGATTACTTTCCAGCGTTTGGTTGGGTTGATAGACTCTCACTGGCTTGACTGGAAGGATGAACAAGACACATACTGACATGGATGCGTTCTTTGATCAAGTCATTGAAGATCATTTGAATAACAAATTAGGAAGTTCAAATCATGATCATGAAACCATTATACATACGTTACTTCGTGTTCAGAAAGACCAAACCCTCAGCATCACTCTCGTTCGAGACAATATCAAAGCTATTGTCCTGGTGAGTATTAGTTCATCTGATATTTTCATATTAGGCCATTAAATTGTTCATGTCTAACCAGCATATGCATATGCAACAGGACTTGTTCGTAGCTGGCACAGATACCGTCTCAGTTGTTGTTGAGTGGGCAATAGTTGAACTCGTAAAAAATCCAGAGATGATGAAGAAAGCTCAAGAAGAGGTACGACGAGTAGTTGGAGATAAATCAAGGGTCGACGAAGACGATGTTCATGACATGGGTAACGTAATGCGTTGTCAAAGAGATTCTTAGACTACATCCACCAGTCCCATTATTGGTTCCAAGAGAATCGAGTGAAGAAACTTGTATTAATGGATTTCATATTCCAGCAAAAACAAGAGTATTTGTTAATTCATGGGCAATTCAAAGAGATCCAAACTCATGGGAAAATCCCGAAGAATTTATCCCGGAGAGATTCATTAACAATCCGGTTGATTATAAAGGACAGCATTTTGAATACCTACCATTTGGTGCTGGAAGAAGGGGTTGTCCTGGAATGCAATTTGGTTTAATAGCTTCTGAATTACTTCTTGCTAATCTCTTGTTTTGGTTTGATTGGAAACTACCTTTAGATGGTTCACCAGGTAAACAAAATCTTGACATGGATGAATGTTTTGGGCTTACTGTCTACAAGAAAAATCCTAATTATATCATTCCAAGCTTGCGCTGAATGACTGAAGGTGGTTCATATGCTCGTCTTTTAGTTCGGTTTGCCGTTTGCCATGGTTTGTTAATTTGATTTGATTGTGTGTCTGTTTTTCTATTTGGTTATAAAACGTTTGTGTGTGCAATAAAAATGTCTGACAAGTTTCAATGCGTCTTTGAGTTCTACTCATACTTGAACAACTGAACTGGAAGAGCGATTTCCTCTTGGAGAAATGCTTGTTATCCTCTAAGCAATTTCCATTCAGAAATTCACCGGGGGTCCTGGCTTCCTAGCGCATTCCCAGACAGGTTCCACCCATAGAGTCACCGGAGTAAGTTACTATAGAAATGCACAATTAACAAAATAATTAATCTGGCTTAAACCAACACAAATAACACTCCCATAAAGTTAGATAAATTATACCATAAAGACTGATAAACAATGATTTACAATATCAAACTCACAAAGACAATGCGAATAGCAGTAGGTTCACAGAAACGTTCATTATCCAATTCCAAGATGAAACTCAAATTAATATAAATAACATGTTGGAGTGTGTGGCTCAATACATTACACATGTGAGTCACATATGATAGCTAAAGATAGTTCTATATGGAGTAAGAAGAGTTCCATATGATAATTTATAAGCAAGACTCTCTTCTTACATGGCACCAAGGCCTTTTGGATAAAACCCCACACCTCTAACCTCAAGGTGGTCAGGTGGGGACAATATCGGTGTTATATGGTCGGGTTCAGAATGGGTCTTGCAGTCCGTGGATCCTATCAAATTGTTGTTTATGCCTTGAATACTTGTGTATTTTGATTGGTCTTGTCCCTTAGACCTGGCCCATTAGTCCATTCTCTATCTAGGTTAGATATAAAGAGAAGGGGTCTCCTTATCATAGAGAGAGAAACTTATGTTATTCAAAGAGAGAGTGTGAGGCACCAAAAAGGGGGCTAGGGTTCTTGAGAAGGGGTTGATTCATTATCTTGTAACCTTGTTTGATACGTAGTGGAATCATTTCTTCGTCTTCGCAAGTGGATGTAGATCATCTTAATTGAACCACTATAAATCTTTGTGTTGTGTGTGTGTGTGCTTGTTTTACTTTGATTTCATTTTTATTTCATATCTTAATTGATTGTGCTAGTTCGTGTCATTTGTTCTAACAAATTGGTTTTAGAGCTCCGGATGGGAGCGATCTATAATGGCGGCAAAGTATGAGACTAGGAAGTTTGATGGAAGGAATGATTTCAATCTATAGAGGCTGAAGATGAGGGCGATTTTGGTTCAACAGGGTTTAGTGAAAAACTTTGAAGGAAAAAACGGCTCTTGCAACAACATTGAAGGATGAAGAAAAGGAAGAACTCATGGAGAAAGCACATGGATTAATTTAGTTGTATTTGAGCAATGAGGTCTTGAGAGAAGTAGCGACGGAAACGACTCCGGATGGGCTATGAAATAAGTTGGAAAAAAGATATATGACTAAATTCATGACTAATCGTCTTTATCTTAAGAAGAAATTACATACTCTTAGAATGCATGAAGAAATGTCTATTATAGATCATATTGATGATTATAATAAAATTCTCTTGGATTTGGCTAATATTGATATAAAAATTGAAGACGAAGACCAAGCATTAGGCTTTCTTTGTTCCTTACCACCATCTTATTATAACTTTGTTGACACCGTAATGTTTGGAAAGACTACAATCTCCATGGAAGAAGTTAAGGCGGCTTTGAACTCAAAGGAGTTGAAGAAGACCGGTATTGATGGTAAATAGAGCTCGGGAGATGGGTTATTTACAAGAGGAAGAACAAAGCAAAAGGGTGCTTTAGATATAAGTAGATCAAAGTCTAAGTCTAAATCTAAACTGGGTAAATTCAAATGCTTTCATTGTAAGTTAGAAGGGCATTTCAAGAATGATTGTACGGAAAGGAAGAATCTTGAGAAAAATACAAATCAAGGTAGTGCAGCAAATTTTGAAGAAGAAAGTGATGATGGAACAGTTCTCACGGTTTATACCGAAATCTCGGATAGTGGATGGGTTCTTGATTCTGGTTGTACTTTTTATATGTGTCCTCATAAAGAATGGTTTACTACTTATCAAGCTAGAGAAGGTGAAAAAGTTCTTATGGGAAACAATGTCACTTGTAAAGTGGTGGGTGTAGGTACAATAAGATGCATGATGGTGTAGTGAGGACTTTAACCAAGGTTAGGTATGCTCCGGACTTGAGAAGAAATTTGATTTCTTTGGGTACACTTGATTCAAATGGCTGCAAGTTCGAGGTGAAGGTGGAGTTATTCGGGTCTCAAGAGGAAGTCTTACAATTATGAACGGCAAGAGAACTATTGGTCTTTATACACTACAGGGCACTACTGTGACAGGGGATGCAACTGTATGTTCTTCAAGTTCAGAAGATGATACTACCAAATTGTGGCATATGCGGTTAGGGCATATGAGTGAGAGGGGGTTAGCTATTTTGAGTAAGCAATGGTTGCTTTGGTGGTCATAAAACTGGAAAACTAGACTTTTGTGAGTATTGCGTCTTTGGGAAACAATTGATGGGATTTTAGTTATGCCGTAAGTGCACGGCTGTCGATGAGACAATATGCAAGTACGGTTCGTTCCACAGGGATTTCACAATCGTAATTTCTAATTTTTAATTAACTTATGTGCTAATGATAAATTGATTTTGATGATTTTATTCTAAATTAAAAATGCTAAAAATACTAAAAATGATTTACTAATGAAAGAAAACCTAGGACTCGAGCTTCCATCACCACTGCGCAAACTAGATGTTTGCAACTATTTTTCTATAATTTTGTCAAAATATTAATCAAAAAGATTTCGGACAAAATGTTTACATTTTGGAAAATAAGTCATTTTAATTCAATTTTTTTTCTCAAAGGATTAATAATTTTCTCCACTATAATATGCTTATCTCTGAAAAGAAAATATAACTCAATTAATAAAGCATTAGGACACGTGAATAAATTATTATCATAATTACACAAGAAAAATAGGACCAAGAGAATTATTAGAGAAAAATAGTCACATCATGCTAGATAACATAGTTGGACTCTCTCTTTAATCCTAGATGAGGGTTCTAGCTACTCATTACAAAAAGAATGGTAGAAGAAATCAATTTATTCATAAATTTATCAAAGAAATATAATAAAGAACTGACCATAGGTGTCGCAGAATGAATAGAATCTTTTATTGAATTTACGACTGCGTTTATTGGAGTTGAATGAAACACATATCTTTAATGTATTAAAGCCAAAAACTGGCACAGGTACTATTCACAGAACTGTTATAATAGATATTGAATTTGAGAGAATAGACCACAGACGTAAACGACAGTTCCCCTTTTACGACGAAGTTCCTCTTTTTTATGACGAAGTTTTTCTTCAAACTTTTGGCCATAGAATCTTCAACCTTTTTGTAACACTTTCTTCATCTTCTTACGTGAATGCAGAAACCCTAGCTTTTTCTGGATTGATTTTCTATGCTTTCTGGCTGAAGCCGACTCCCCCCCAATCATCCTAAAGGTTTTTATTTATACCAAAACACCAATTAACTCAAAATCTTCGAGAATATCTCTCATTCAATGAGACTAATATCTCGGCTATTTTTATTCTTCTTCGAACTCTGATTTTGATCAAATCCCCATCAAATCTTTGATTCTGTTTCTGTAGTTATACCACACAATCTTTATTATGATAGAAAGAAATCTTACGTGAAATGGGAAAGAAATCCATACTTCACAAGGTATTATCTCCTCCCTGTATTGTATTCCTTGAGACAAGAATTGTTTTTGTTTCCATTTTTTCACCGCTAACAACTAACGAGATTTTATTTCCTCTATTCGTACAAAACTTCTCTTTTTTTAAGACAAGAACACTTTCAAAATTTAACCAAATCACGTAGATAAAGGTTTTTTTTTTTAATTTAAACATGTGGGTGCCTTAATCCAACTTGTGGGTGCCTTTATCACTTTTCTAGCCCATTTCTTCCACATTTATTACTTCTTCAAAAGTACTTAAAAACATAATATAATAATGATATTAGTACATAAATTGAGAACTATAAGTACAAAGATAAGATCAAATTAAGACATAAAAATGTGTCTATCAAATACCCCCAAACTTATATTTTGCTAGTCCTCGAGCAAAACTAAAACGAAAAACTAACCTAAAAATCCTAACTCAATGTCGCAGGCATCGCGATTGCACTTAGCATGTGCAACAAGCCTTTAAACCCATAGGTGTCCCTATCAGACGAGTTTTAGTCTCGTGAAGGTTTACACTACTTGTGAATGATTAGAGATAGACATTAAACATGTTATTTAGTTGGCTACAAAATTCTTTGGCTATGAGAGAAATGACTCTGTTTGGAATCCAATTGTTGTACACGAGTTTTTTTCTCAAACGTACTGAAATTTGTATATAAGAAAACAAAGAAATACTCAGATAGTCGTACAATGGACCACAATACTCAGAGTCTATCAAAGTTCAATCACATGAATAGATTTAGTAGATGGATATGGAGATGATGAAGTTTGCACATGTTGACTAAGGTGAACGGTGTTTCCCATATCTGTCTGAAGGTCGGTGCCAGGATGAATTCTAATGGATTGAGATACGCTCCCACTGGTCTTTATCCTTATACTAATCTCGACTCAGCTGGTATATACAAGGGCCCCAGCGGTCGATTTATTGAAAATAAAACAATTATTTATTATTATTATTATTATTATTATTATTATTATTATTATTATTATTATTATTATTATTATTATTAAATAACTTTCATTAAAGGGAGAAAGACAGTTACATTGAGTTGGTAGGTAGCCTACCCACCAGTTGAGCCCCTACACCTTTTTGAATAAAAATGCCTAGTCTAAAGAAAAAAGAATTGTCAATTTTGTAATTGTAATCATGACTAGCCATGCAATTCTGCAGCCTTGTCATAAAGACCACTGTATCCTCTCCCAGCTCGCCTAGGGTCGTAAAAGCAAACACACCTAAGTCGTATCCATGGCCACTGCATTTGGCCAAATATTTGTTTCGCTTACGGGAGACAACATTGGAGATAGCATTCCCTGGTGTAAAAGTAACTCTCTCGCTGCCGGCAAAAGGAGAAACCCCTGTAACATCAAAGTACACATCTCGGCCTTCCTCCTAGTTATAAACAAGTATATCAGCGGGCCTCATTGAGTTTGTTGTCGGCTAAAAATCCAAGCTTATATTTCTTTCGGGCAGGGACACCGGCTTTAAAACACATGTCAGCAACTACATCCCTAACAAGATCATGCCTGAATTTTAGGCCCACCTCGCTAGCACAATGTAAGGCATGATCACCATAAGCGTCCGTTGTCCTACCACAAAAGGAAAAAGGGTTTTCCCCAATAAAAATTGGTATGCCCAACCTGTAGCTGAGTATGGCCCTAAACTGGAGAAACCCAACTGCTTGGTGTAGCCCAGCGATGGGGATGGCCTTGAGATAGTCTTGGGCATGGGCCATTATGTTACACTGCCACAATATGCAGTCTCTTGTAGTCTGTTGGAAGCAGTTGGGGATATTCTTCTTCACCATATCAAAGTACAACACTTCCAAGGCATGCATGGGACGTGGGGCAGTTGCTTTAATACTGAAAGAAGAGGGATCCAAGCCACAAACCTGACAGAAGCTAGTCAGAGCTTGCTGGAAACTCTGGTGAAGGTCAGTGTCACTGGGCACCTTAAGGATGGAGTTTTGCACCTGAGTTGTCTGTATACAAGAAGCTAGATAACAGTACCTGCTGGAGTCCATCATGGTGTACACTCCCAGACCCCCATCCTTTATGGGTAGTGTAGATATGCGCAACTGGTAAGGACCAAAGCCAGCTCCATCACCAGTAACCAGATGCCTAAGGAACTGGCTAAGGTGCAGGTCATATTGCTCAGCAGCCTGGTTTAGAAATGAAGGGCTGGTGGTCTTCAAGGTGAAGTACAAGCGAGATACCCCTGCACAATTTCTAAGAAGGAGCAGTTCACTCTGAGGGTCTTGCAGGAGCTTCAAGGACTCCATAAGATGAAGAGTCTTACTCACCATGTGTTGGACCAAATCATTGTAGAAACTAGCATCCAAACTGACAGGACCACCGAGCAGCTTCACTCCTTTGGCTAGCCTACTGATGCTTGTTGGGAAAACACCAGTCTGAAAACTCCTGGGTCTGTGTTAGGCCAAAATATTTCTGTCTTGTTAATGTTGAGGGACAAAACTCTACTGCTGCCCTCATCTTGGATAATGTGCAGATCTTTAGCCACCTCCAAGGTGTCACCCACAATGTTCACATCATCCATGTACCAGGCATGTATATCCAAGGTACATTCTGAAGCAATTCTGAGTATTAGGGGATGTAGAGTCAGGGCAAAAAGTAAATGACCCAAAGGGTCACCCTGTTGAACTCCCTGAGCAGACAAGAGGACATTGTCATTGTAGTAGAGCTTAGCAGGATTTGCATAACAGAACTCCACTCACCTGGAGATGCAAGGACATCTGCCCCTAACTTCCTCAATTATGGCTGATCTATCCACCAAATTAAATGCATTGTTAAAGTCAATCAAGAGCATAAACTTAGTTGAGGAGTTACCTTGCATCTCCAACAACCTGTTTTCTGAATGTGGGATACCTTCTCCGCCACATTGAACTTCCACTCCAAATTGGTAGTCCCCCAAATAAGTGGCCATGTCCTTACTGACCCCTGAGGCTGCAAGTTTGGAACAAAGCCTTCTCCAAATGGTACCCACTGCTATTGGCATAATTCCCCCACCAGTTTTGAGTAGCGAGTCAGAGGTGCACCAGAAATGTAAGCCCCCAACACAGTAGGACATCTGCCAGCAAGCCACAAATTGACTACACCTGCCATGGATGAAAAAAGGTCATCTGCAACAACAACAACAGCAGGGCCGCTGAGGGTATCCAAGAGATGTTGTGCTCTCAGCCCATCTCTACCACATGATGTCCCTTTGGGGGAACCCTTTGATTGCACTCAAGACTGCTGCCTTGTCCACGCTAAGAGTCTCTACACTGACAGGGCCTTCAGGAATGCAAGGAAGTGGAACATCTGGGTGCTTGTGTCTCAACTCAGAGAGAGTATTTGGAGAGCAAGGTGCAATGTCACTTGAAGCAAGAGCCTTTATCGCAGCTGTGTATTGGCCATAACCCAATTTCTTTCTGCAGGCTGCCAGGTTAGGGCTCTCATTACCTTTGTTGATGTGCTGACTCCTTTGAGGCTGTTTAGGCATCTCCAAAAGGGTGTGCACTAAGCTACGGAACCCATTAGCTTCGTTCCATTTGATCAAGGCTTGGTTAATGCTAGCAGTCTATAACTTCTTCCTGGTCCCTGATCTCTCCTCCATGGAACACTTAGGTGTATACAAATTCAAAGTGCAAACTGGCATCAAGCCATGCTGATAGTTCCAATGGGTTGCCAAGATCCTATCCAAGGATGCTATGAGAGCTTTGGAGAATTGGAGCCTACACTGAGGGGGTATGCTAGCAACTGTGGGGATCTTTTATTCGTAGACCCTATTGAGCAGGTCCACTTCCAATGCATCAGAGGCCACAGAATCCACTGGAGCCAAGGGAACAGAACTAGGGGGTTGGGTTTGATAATGCCATGTACTAGACAGTCAGATAAAGAACCACTGTATGGATTGACAATGATGTCTTTGTGCTGCCTACAGGGCCTTTTCCAAGAATAAATGCGCATGCAATCTGAACACAACCACATCTGCAGCTGGGAAACGACTGACTCCCAAGCACTATACACAGAAATGTCCAATCCAATCCTCTCCATGCATATCCCCATAGCATCCTTGTTTGGAAAATGCTTGTCCTGCAAATGTCTGTAGAACCCTGTTCTACTTAACCCTCTTCCCCCTACCCCATTGGTACAACCATCATGATTTTTAAAGGGGTAGTGGAACAGGGTGTCAAGTAAGCCCCCC